>RJWM01021222.1:7357-35839 GCA_004363535.1 Dasyprocta punctata | reverse complement strand
AGGCCATTCTAGGACCAGGGGTAGAGAGAGCAAGGCCACACAGGCAAGCAAGGCCAATCTGGGTGTTGCAGCTCAGTTAATAATGTAGAAGCACATTCATAAGATAGTAAATTTATAGATATTTCATGATCAATTAGAGGCCTCTGACCAAGTTGCTGTTCTGCCGTTTCTGCTAAATTCAATTGACCCTGACAGTGTCATCAGCCCAGTTGCAGATAAGCACTAAGTCAGAGTAATTGTCTATACCTTAAAGCACCTTGGGTTGACCTGTGCTCATTCAGTAAAACATCTCTCTCCAGAACATTATTATATTATGGTAATGCCCTTAAGTATACTCATTCTGTATAAGAACCTCCTCCCTTGGTTCCTGGAATGTTTCTATTCTTTCAAGACTAGCCTGTATGTCAACATATGATTCAATGTATGTAACCAATCATGTAATATTTGGTCACTTGCTTGTACCTCCCACTTCTAATTCTATATAGGCTAATCTCCTTCCTGGTTCAGGGCAGTCATTTGGGAGGAATTATCCCTGCAACAGTCCACTGGCATGAACTCCAACAGTCTGCTGGTTTTAAGATTAAATCCTGCCTTCTTATCTCCTTGGTGCAAAGAGTCTTCCTTTTGGTTTGGTTTGGTTTGGTTTGGCTTGGGAAATTTCCTGCAACAATGTAAACTTCCATTGCATAAAGTTCATGCACAGGTGATGGGAAAACCTGGGGAGGCTTGGGTTACCAGAGCTGAGTCCCACCTTTCTGCCCCCAGGGCAGTGCCTTACACCATTTATATGCATTCTTAAAGGCAAACTCCTGAAATAGTTTATTCCAAGCCTGATGACTAGAAGTCAAATCAATGGATGTTTCACCTGATGAAGGAAGATCCCTCCATGGCCTTGTGGCTGTTATTCTAAATTGATCAAATTTTTGCTTATCAAAAGCAAGCTGACAGCCTGTAGCAGCAAAGGCACACTTTCTGATTAACATATCTTTTGTAATGGCCAAATTCTGAGTTCTGAGAAGCATTGTGAGAGGTCTTCTCTGTGCAGAATTCAAAAATTTTTCCTAGCCACAACAATTAATCTCCCAGATTTAAACATGCTTTAGCTATTCCTTTCCAGTCAGTTGAGACCATAATCTGTTGTTTTAGGAGTTATATAAAACCCAAGGCAAATGGGGCTGGGGAGGAATTGAGAGAAGCACCCCTATTATTTGTTGGAACCAAGTCAGGCACTGCTAGAGGTTTCCTGGAAGGGGCATGCCTGCCACATCTATTTTGGGTTTACATTTATTTTCCCTATGATATCCTCATGGACACTTTGTACAGATATTAGAAGGTATTGTTAAAGAGACAGATAATAGCCTGTTGCCCCCACAGGTGCAGCAGCAAAGCAATGTTGACCAAAATGTCTTTTCCTTCTACAATGAAAACAAGTAGCTTTGTTTTTTCTCTTTCTTTTAGACTGTGAACTGATGACCTGAGTGATTACAACTTGTCTCGTACTATTGGGGATTCAGTTTAGTAACCAGGTAGATATGCTGAAAACCCTTCATGTATTCCCCCTTGATAGGTTCTGCTAGCCTGGGGCTTAGCATCCCCCCAACTTGGTACCAGACCCAGAGAAACAGCTTAGCTCTCCAAGAGTAAACTCCAAGTTTTCCTTCTTATTCCAGAGATAAACTTCCCGCTTCCTTTTATGCATGCACCTAGCCCTCTCCAATCCCAAGACTCCACAACCCCCCAAGCCTCCACCCCCAGACCCCAATAAATCATTCTGTCTCCTGCTTTACACAGGCAGATGCTCCCTCAAATCACCTGTCAATATGTCATTTTGCCCACCTCCCCAAACTCCTCCCCCAGCCAAAGTTGATAAAGGTAACTACACTCCTCTGTTCTTGTTGAGAGCTTTTACACCCCCTCTCTGCCCCTCAAGCTCTCCCATGCCCTCTGCATTAAAGGCCTCCTCTTTATCTCTCTCACTCTTATTTTTTCTGTGCCGCTTCAGATTTAGTGACTTTAAAATAGTCAAACACCCCTAATGTCTGGCTTCTTTTAATGCCAATTGTAAGAGAGACAAAGGAAATGGCTCTACTCCATGAGAGGTGGAATGTTACAGGCAACTGAGTTAGATAGAAATATTACAGGCAGTCAGACAGGACTAGGCCCTCAAGGAAACTGGCACAGAGGACCAAATATCTTGTGACCTTGGAAGAGACACACACCTCTTGCTGCAGGCCAGATATCAAGACAAAAGGCAAAACAAATGCACCCATATCCTAAGGATTGATATTCTAAATAGTTCTCTATCACCCTGAGGAAGTCAGGAGTCAGCATCCCACCCCCTCTAGGGGAAGAATCATTATTGTTAAGCATCCCTGCTTACTATGTGACTTGCTTCCCCATTTGTCCTTGATTTAATCAATTTTACCTGAGCAGTTAATCTTATTGGGTAACCATAGTTATATCCCACCTTATACCCACCTTGCAGGTTCCCATTTTTCCCCACCTTGGACCCATCTAGCCTCATGGTTTTACTCTATAAAAAGTCCTTAAAAATGACAGTTTTTGGCAACCCGCTCGGGCCGCCTTCTGTCCCTCAGACAGAAGCTTTCTTTCTCTCAATAAATATATTCTGCTCTTACCCTCCGTTGTTCCTAAAATTCATTCTTCGATTTTAGAGAACACAAACTCATGCCCGACATATAGTAGGTTGGGAGTTTCATTCCCCTATATCTTTTGGAGGTCTGAGATCATTCCTCTATATCAATATCCTCATGGACACTTTGTACAGATATTAGAAGGTTTTGTTGAACAGACAAGTAATTGCCTGTTGCCCCCACAGGTGCAGCAGCAAAGCAATGTTGACCAAAATGTCTTTCCTTCCACAATGAAAGCAAGTAGCTCTGTTTTTTCTCTTTCTTTTAGACTGTGAACTGATGACCTGAGTGATTATAACTTGTCTCATACTATTGGGGACTTGAAGTTTAGTAACCAGGTAGATATGCTGAAAACCCTTCATGTATTCCCCCTAATGTCTGGCTTCTTTTAATGCCAATTGCAAGAGAGACAAAGGAAATGGCTCTACTCCCTGAGAGGTGGAAGTTTTAACCTGTGATACAGCAAAACTTCTTTGAGCTGAAAAGGTGGAGATAGTGTTTGTGACTCAATTAAAAATGTTGGGTGTTGTAAAATAGAATTCCAAGCAAAGTTCTCCTCTTGGGAGTGAGTTATCACACATCTCTCCTTTCTTCTGCAATTGAGTAAAGCCGGAGAGCTTAAACTCTACCAGTGTTTCTATTGTTATGCCACATTTTTTTTGGAGACTTGATTTTAAAATATTGCTCTGAGCCAATTTCCTTGTGACTGTTTCAGCAAGCTTTTAATCATTAAGATGCTCCACAACCAAATCCACAAAAGAAATGTAAATACACAAATCAAGCATACAACCATACACATTTGTGATTCTTTAGAATTTGTCCCATAGCGATACCACTAATGAAATCAATATACCTCTTTTTTGGGAGGGAGGGGTTTATCACAAGCCTGGTTATAACTGTGGCCCTAGAGAATAGGGTTTTGTTTCAATGCCCCAATCTTTACACCTGATGAAGCCAACATCAATACACTCCAGTGATGAATATTGACCTATACCAATGTACTTCTCCCTTTATTGGGACACAATTAAAATGTAGAAATGCACTCATGAGATGGTAAATTTATAGATATTTCATGATCAATTAGAGGACTCTGATCAAATTGCTGTTCTGCTGTCTCTGGTAAATTCAGTTGACCCTGACAATGTCAGAGCAATTGCCTATAACTTAAGGCACCTTGGGCTGACCTGTGCTCATTCAGTAAAAGCTCTCTCTTCAGAACATTCCTGTATTATGGTAATGTCCTTAACCACTCATTCAGTCAAGGCTCTTTCTCTGGAACAATTCCTATATTATGGTAATGCCCTTAAGTGTACTTATTCTGTAAGAACCCCCTCCCCTGGTTTCTGGAATGTTTCTATTCTTTCAAAACTAGTCTATCTGTATGTCAATATATGATTTAATGAATGTAACCTATCATGTAACATTTGGTTACTTGCTTGTACCTCCCACTTCTAATTCTATATAGACTAAACTCCTTCATGATTCCAGGTGGTTGCTTGGGAGGAATTACCCCTGCAGCAGTCCACTGGCATGAACTCCAACAGTCTGCTGGTTTTAAGATTAAATCCTGCCTTCTTATCTCCTTGGTGCAGAGAGTCTTCCTTTTGGTTTGGTTTGGTTTGGTTTGGCTTGGCTTGGGAAAATTTCCAGAAACACTCCTAGTTGCATGCAAATGAGAAGTGTCCTCCCACCCTCTATCTCTCACCTTTTACATGTTCAGGCACCATATGCCATGACCCACATGGCCCTTGAGGTTCCTTGGGTGAAGGACTGTGAAGGGATGAGAAAACAAAAAAGATACAAAGCTGGGGTTGGGTGGAGCCCTTACTCCTCAGATGGGAGAAAAGGAACTGCCCCTTTACTATAGGAGTATTTATACCTTTTAGCAACTTAATGTCACATGACACCCTGTTATCCTAACAACCCACCGTTCAGATTTTCTTGGGGTTACATATTTTTTGGGCTGAAGGAGCTTCTTCACATGGCTTGCTCTGAGCACTCTTTGTTCTTGGTACAGCCATACCCCAGCCTTGCACATGTGATCAATTTCCAGCTTCAATGGCTCCCAACGGTTGAGATGTCTCACCCTAAATGTGGGACCTGACAGGTATGGATGATTAAAATGCACTGTGGGAAAAGGTGTTGAAACAATCGGCACCAGATTGGGAGAATTGTTAAGGGTTTGGAAATTTTATCATCAGTGACCACAGCAGTAATTAGGGGCAAAAAGTTTGGTCCTTGGAAGGAAGGTAAAGTGGAGTGGCAGGCACCCATATCAATTAAAAATAGGATGGACTCCACTGTAAGACTAAACCCAGAATTTGGTATCATAGATGTTCCAGAGGGCCTCCAAAGTCTTTGGGCAGCTTTAGTCTTTGATGGCCAAGCAAAGGAGATCTGAGAAGGAGTTAACTAAGGGTCCATGGGAACCTCCAGCATAAGTTATAATTTATTTGAGCAGTAGCAGTCATGTTTAAAGAAGAAAATATTAGTAGTGATATAAGGGAAAGAAAATCGCAACCTACTTGATGTTTAGTATGAGTTCATGTTCTCTAAAATCAAAGAATGAATTTTAGGAACAACAGAGGTTAAGAGAAGAATATGTTTTTGAGAGAATGAAAGCTGCTTTCTGAGAGAGAGAGAGAGAGAGAGAGAGAGAGAGAGAGAGAAGTTTTCAAGGACCCCTTCTAGGGAATTTTATAGAGGAAAATCATGAAGTGAGGTGGTTGCAAGTTGGGGAAAAATGGGAACTTGCAAGGCAGGTGGGCATGAGGTGGAACAGAACTATGGTCAACCAATAAGATTACAAGTATAATTGCTCAGTTAAAATTGATTAAATCAGGAGCAAATGGGAAAGCAAGTCACACAGAAAGCAGGCATGAATACAGAATAGGATCTTTTCCTGTAGGGAATTGGGTTGTGTTAGTGGATCCTGCTGGTTTCCTCATGGTGATTGATGCCCATTTAAAAATCAATCCCTGATGCTTATACTTAGGCTGTGTTTGTATTTGTTTCATGTTTTGTCTTGCTATCTGGCCCACTTCAGAGGTGTCTGTTTTCCCCCATAGTTGTAAAGTATTTGGTCTTCTGCACTGGTTCCTTTGAGGGCCTAATTCTGTCCGACTGCATACAGTATTTTCTAAATTTTATTTTAAAGAGACTAAAACCAAGTAAAATAAAACAGAATAAAGCCAATTAAAACAAACCAGTGTAAGCAACACAGGACTTCAAAACAATACAAAATCAACAATGGTTACCATAATACCTCTTGTTGTCTTCAAAATAGCTGTAGATACCTTCAGACATAGTTAAAATCAAACAAAACAGAACAGAATAGAACCAATAAAAACAAAACAATGAATGCAATAAAGGACTTCAAAACAAGACATTAGTAAATCCAAAATGGCTACATATATATATATATATATATATATATATAAAATTTTAAAAAGCAAAACAGAAACAAGGTTAGAAATAATACAGAATTTAAAAAAACAGTAAGAAATCAACACTAGTTAATATACCGCATATTGTTATTTTAGAAGGAGCCGTCCAAGTTACAAGATCTAGGCATAAATATGATCAATCAAACAATGACAACACAAGCTATTCTTTTAGATGAACTAACAGAGAATTTGTAGCATAGATATCTATCTTGCACACTTCTACATACATACAGTTATATGTGAATACCTACATACATATAATCTTTTCCTTTCCTCCATTTCTCCTTTCCCCTATACCAGTTCTTTAAGTTTGAGCAATATTTTTCCCTCTCATTATTACAAGATCTGTTGTATATTTTGGATCTTATTACTCTTTCAGTTTATATTATTATTTATCATTTACACTAGGGAGAAAATAAGATACTTACAAATATGAGCCTGATTTATTTCACTTATGAGTATAGTCTCAAGTTGCTTCCATTTACCTATAAAAGCCACAAGATTATCCTTTTTGATAGCTGAGTAATATTCCACAGCATAAAATGCCACATGTTTTTCATCCATTCTGCAATTGATGGGCATTTTGGTTGTTTCCAAGATTTAGCTATTACAAATTGTGCTGCTACAAACATGGGTACACAAATATCACTGTGACATGACATTTTCAACTTTTCTGGGAAAACAGCCAGAAGGGGAATAGCTGGATTGAGGGAGACTTCCAATCCTAGATTTTTGAGGACTCTCCACACTGACTTCCACAGCGGCTGCACCAGTCTACACTCCCATCAACAGTGGAGAAGTGTTCCTTTTTCCCCACAGCTCCACTAACATTTGTTATTAGTTGATTTTTTTTTTTTGTGGCACCAGGGATCGAACTCACAACCTTGCATCTGCCAGATAGGCACTTAAGTCACTGAGCCAAACTCCAGGCTATCAGTCGATTTCTTGATGGCAGCCTTTCTTTCTGGAGTGAGATGGAATCTCAATGCTATTTTAATGTGCATTTCTCGAATGACCAGTGATGTTGAGCATTTCTTCATGTATTTATTTGCCATTTGTATTTCTTCATCTGAAAAGTGTGTGTTCATCTCAGATGCCCATTACTGGATTGAGTCTTTGAATTTGGGGGGCCTGATGCTTTTCAATTCTTTATATGATCTGGGTATAAGTCCTTTATCTGAAGGACAGTTGGCCAAAATTCTTTCACACTCTGTGGGTTTTCTTTTCAATTTATTGATTTCTTTTGAAGTGCAAAACTTTTTAATAAGATGAGATTCCAGTTGTTGATTCTTTGAAGTACTTTCAGGGTGGTTTGCGTTTTGTTCATAAACTCTTTGCCTAACCCTATGTCTTCAAGATTTCTACCTACCTTGTCTTCCAGTAGATTAGTGTTTCTGTTTTAACGTTTCAATCTTTGATCCATTTTGACTTTAGTTTAGTTCATGGAGATAGACATGGATCTAGTTTGTCTTCAGCATGTGGAAAGCCAGGAGGCTATCTTTCTTCCAGTGAACATGTTTAGCCCCTTTGTTAAATGTAAGGTGGTTGAGTGTCTTTGTAGTTGTATTTGCATCTTCTAATCTGTTCCATCGACCTTTAGGTCTTTTTTTTTTTTGCTAGTACTATGCTGATTTTATCACTGTAGCTTTGTACTATACTTTCAACTCAGGGATTGAGATGTCTCCTTCCTTGCTTTTGTTGTCCAGAATTCCCTTTGCTATTATAGGTCTCTTCTGTTTCCAAATGAATTTTAGGAAAAATTTCTCCAGATCTGTAAGGCATGCTAGTGGCATTTTCATTGCTATTGCATTAAATCTGTATAACAGTTTTGAGAGTATGGCCATTTGCACAATGTTGGTTTTTCCTAACCAAAAACAAGGGATATCTTTCCATTTTCTAACATCCTCTTCAGTCTCCTTTTTAGAGTACTATAATTTTTAGCATATAGGTCTTTATTCTTTGTTAGGTTGATTCTTAAGTATTTCATTTTTTTGGATGCTATTGTGAAAGGTGTTATTTCCATAATTTCTCTCTTAGTGAGCTTTTGTTTGGGTACAGAAATGTTATTGATTTTTGAGTGTTGACTTTGTATCCAGCTACACTGCTGAATTTGTTTATTAACTATAGTAGCCTTTTGATGGAGCTTTTAGGGTCTTCTATGTAGAGTACCATGCCATTTGCAAACAGTGATAGTTTAATTTCTTCCTTTCCTATCCTTATTCCTTTTATTTCTCTCTCTTGTCTGATTGCTCTGGCTAATTTTTCCAGAACTATATTGAATAAGAGTGGTGGTAGTGGACATCCTTGTCTTTTTCCTAATTTCAGTGTGAAAGCTTTCAGTTTTTTGACCATGTAGTATGATGCTGGCTGTTGGTTTGTCATAGATGGCTCTTATAAGATTGAGGTAGATACTACTTATTCCAAGTTTCTGTAAGGTTTTTATCATGAACAAATGTTGGACTTTATCAAAAGATTTTCCTGAGTCTATTGAGATGATCATGTGATTTTTGTCTTTGGCTCTGTTGCCTTTAATTTTCAATATGGTGTATTACATTTATTGATTTGCATATGTTAAACAATCCCTGCATTCCTGGGATAAATCCCACTTGGTCATGATATATAATCTTTGTGATGATTTGCTGCATTTTATTTGCCAGTGTTTTATTAAGAATCTTTGCATCAGTGTTCATTAGGGAGATTGGCTATAGTTTTTTTCAGTTGGATTTTTCTCTGGTTTTGGTATCAGGGTAATACTTGCCTTCAGGAATGAGTTAGGGAGGATTGCTTCTCTTTCAATTTCATTGAAGAGTTTGAGTAGTATTGGCATTAAATCTTCACTAAATTTCTTGTAGAATTCAGCTGTGATTCCCTCAGGACCTGGGCTTTTCTTTGTTGGTAAGCTTTTAATCACGTTTTCAAACTCAGTAGCTGATATTGGGTTACTCAAAATCATATTTTCTTGACTCAGCTTTGGTAATTCATAGATTTCCTTTGTGTTTTACACTGTATGTGAGTAAAGATTTTCAAAGTAGGTATTCATGATCTGAATTTCCATGGGATCGGTAGTAATTTCTCCCTTTTCATTCATTATTGCATGAATTTGAGTTTTTTCTTTCTTTTTCTTGATGAAGTTGACTAGAGGTTTGTCAATTTTGTTTTTTCTCTCAAAGAACCAGCTCTTTGCTTCACTAATTCTTTGCATTGTTTTCTTAGTCTCAATCGCATTAATTTCTGCTCTGATTTTTATAATTTCCGCTCTTCTATGAGCTTTGGGTTTGACTTGCTCTTCTTTTTCTAGAAGCTTGAGGTGTAGCATTACATTGTGCTCGTTCTGTTTTCTTGATGTTACAATTTATTGCTATTTATTTCCCTCCTAGGACCACTTTCATTGTGTCCCACAAGTTTTGGTATGTTGTATCTGCATTTTCATTGAGTTTTAGGTATTGGTTAATTTCTCCTTTAATTTCATCTGTGACTCATTGGTTGTATAAGAGGTTGTTATTTAATTTCCATGTGTTTATGTAGGTTTTGCAGTTTCTTTTGCCATTAATTTCCAATTTCAGTGCACTATGATCAGATAATACACATGGGACAATTGCAATCCCTTTACATTTACTTAAGCATGTTCTATGGGCTAATATATGGTATATTTTAGAGAAAGTCCCATGTGCATCTAAGAAAAATGTGTATTGTGATGTTGGGTGGAACACTCTGTACACATCTACTAAGTACATTTGTTCACAGGTTTGATTCAGTTCTGCTATTTGTTTGCTGCCTTTTTGTCTAGTTGATCTATCTCTTTGTGACAATGGAGTATTAAGTTCCCATTACAATTGTGCTCTTGCGTATTTGGTTTTTCATGTCTATTTGCATTTGTCTTATATATTTGGGTGCTCCTGTATTTTGTGCATATATATTTATGACTGTTAGCTCTTCCTCTTGAATTTTTTCCCTAACAAGTATGTAGTGACCTTCTTTATCTCTTTTCATCATTTTTGGTTTGAAGTTTACACTGTCTTCAAGCAGAATATCTGCCCCTGCTTTTTTCTGGGATCCTGTAACATTGAATATTGTTTTCAATCCATTGACTTTTAGTCTATGAGTTTCCTTTGAGTCATATGTGCTTCTTGTATACAGCATATTGCTGGATCCTGTTTCTTGATCCATTTTCTCAACCTATTTCTTTTAATTGGTGAATTGAGGCCATTTACATTGATGGATATAACTGATATGTACTGCTTAACATTGTCATGTTATTTTCATGTTGTTGGTTTCCCACTCTTTCCCCTTGTTTAATTGCTTGCCCTGCCTGGTGGTTTCTTTCTGCTGTTTTTCTTGGAATTGTGGTCATTTTTGTCTCTTTCTAGTATGTCTTTCAGTATTCTTTCTAAGGTTGGTTTGGTAGAAATAAATTTCTTCAGTTGTTCTTTGTCAAGGAGGTATCTTATTTCTCCATCAGTTTTGAAAGAAAGTTTCACAGGTTACATCAATCTGAATTGAAGCCCTGTTTTCTTTCAGGGCTTGAAATACTTCACACCAAGTTCATCTTAACTTGAGGGTTTGTGCTGAAAAGTCTGCCATGATTCTAATGGATTTTCCCTTACAGGTGAATTGTGTTATTTCTCTAACAGCTTTTAGTATTCTGTTTTTATGCTGAATTTCTGGGATCTTAATTATTATATGTCTAGGTGTAGATTTATTTTGGTTATGACTGTTTAGCATTCTATGTGCCTCATTTATCTGCATATGAGATTATTTTCCCATGTTTGGGAAATTTTTTGCTATTACTTCTGTGAATAGCTTTCTATATCATTTTCATGGACCCCTGCATCTTCATTAATGCCTACCAGTCTCATATTGCTTTGCATCATCTTGAAGCTGTTGAATTGTTATTTCATGCTCCCTTGTTATCCTTCTATGATTGCTAACTGTGATCCTGTCTTCAAGGTCTGAAAATCTATCCTCAGCTTCATTCAAATGATTCTGCCATCTTTCAATGGATTTTTTTTATTTCCTGGATATCTCTTTGACTTTATTTCATGCATTCTATTTATTTGCTAAGTTGTTCATTCAAGATTTCTATCATTTTCCCATGCTCCTGTACTTTTTTATCTATGTCTTCTCTAGCTATGCCAAGTAATTCCTTTATTAAAGTTGTCATTTCTTTCTTTACATGAGAGATTATAATCTGATTTCCTCTATAGCCCCATGGATTTGTTTTTTAGTTCACTTGCTCTCTTTTAAGAAATTTCAAGTGTATGACTTTTAATGTCCCCTATGTCTTCTTTTCTATATTGTTCATTCAAGGTTTCCATCATTTCCCCATGCTCCTATACTTTTTTTTTATCTATGTCTTCTCTGGCTATGGTGAACAACTCCTTTATTAAGGTTGGCATTTCTTTCTTTAAGTGAGAGATTATTTCTAATCTGATTTCCTCAATAGCTTCATGAGTTTGTTTCTTAATTTCACTTGCTATCTTTCCAAAAATTTCAGGTGTGTGACTTCTAATGTTCTCTATTTCAGTGTCTCCTATACTTGTTCCTGATGTACTGGAAATTTGAGATTGCATTTTGATTGTTTGTCTTGTCCTTTTCAACTCTTGGGTTAATATTTTGATTTTTCAATCCCACTAGTCTCAGCTGACCAACGTGTGTGTCTTAGAGTCCAACTGTATGGGTGATGTTTGACCAATTGCTGGTCTCACAATAAAGGGGAGGGACTGGTCACCTGAATTCCTCCTATGATCCTTTTGGGTGAGTCTAATATTCTCCCTAGGCTGAGTAGCCTATAAGTATTGATGTAAGCCAACCCTTAGCTCCTATTGTTGCTGTGGCTTTAGGCTGTTCCCAGCTGCCAGATTTACCTGGCTATATTGTGCACCTCAGATGGGACCTTACTGTGTCACTGGGGATGTCCCAGACCCCTTCAATTTCCTCCAGGTAGGAGGAGTCCTTGTCAGCACTCTCCTCAACCCACCCAGTGTTCTCTGTATGGAAGAATGACTCACCTACACTCTTGCCAGGATTGCCATAGTCTTAAAGCTACAGGGGTGGACTCTTTGTTGTTGCTCCTGTTGACCCCTGAGGTCCTCTATTTGAGGGGGGAACTCACCTCACTTTTGCAGGCCCACTGAGGCCCTCTGTGTGGGTAAGGGGTTGCTGAGGCTTCTATCAGGGTTCTGCAGGTGGTGGATGGACTGATGACAGTCCCTGGGCTGTTTAGGCCACTGGGGTGAAGGGGGAGGTGCTGCCAATGATCAGCCATCTACAGAGGTCTCCAGGTGGTGATGGAAGGCACTGCTGCTGATGCTCTGCCAGTTGCAAAGGTCTCTGGGTTGGGGGGAAGGTCCCATAATATATCTTGCTATCTTTGAAATAACTGCCCATGCCATTGGACATAACAAAATCAAACAAAGCAAAACAGAATAAAACCCAATCCAACGAAAACAATGAAAATGATACACGACTTTAAAACACGATAATAGGGGATAAACAAAGGCTACCACCTTCCAAAGGAGATGCCCTTAGATGCCACACTGCATAAAATGATCCTCTGAATAGATGATTAGACCATTAACCCTAGACCTGCAAAGTCAGTGAAACACCAAACACCACTAGCATCAAATTGCATTACACCTCAATAGCTATCACCACAGCTTGTGTTTCTCCAGATTGGTTGGTTGCTTATGGGTGGTGTTGGGGAAGAAGTTGGCTCTTGTTGTTTCCCAGCCCACTCACCAGAAGAGGCTGGGGTCTGACTGTCTCCTGGTGGCAGGGTCCCGTGCATGGTGCTGGTTTGCAGAGAGGGCTTGCTGCTTGTTGACTTCTTGTTCTCTTCTGCCTATAGTATTTCTAATTAATTCAACTGCCTGTAACAGTAGCAAGACTAATAATCAAGAGATCTAAATCATTGTCCTTTTACCTTTTTGCAATGTAATGAAAGAATATCAAAGAGCAGGATGGAGATCAACCATTTTTACCCTGTCAAGATATACTCTCTAGGATAGACAGTAGAAAATAAATGGATTGGAGGATTCTGTACTGAACTCTAGGGTGACAAAGGCTCCAAGATATTCAAGTTATCTATCTAATCATCTAGGCAACCCCTTTAGCAGTACAAAAAATCTGGGTTTTGTTTAAAGTCCAATCTAAAATTTCTATCTGAATCTCACAGGTTGACATTATACTCATTGTCTAGCAACCATAATTTATGTCAGTCAAGGCACATCGATCAGTTTTTACATGCATATGAAAGGAGAGAAAGGTTAAACTAGCAGAAGTGGTTCTGTGATTTTTTTAATACGCACGTATATTTTCTCAATATAAACTAGATTTAAGGAGACCTGTTTTACAACATTTTCTCAATATATCCTGTAGTTTGTATCTAAATCCACCAGGTGGCATTTTTAATTGACTCTAAATGCATTGTATATACAACAGGAACACAAGACCTTGCCTGCAATAGTAAATTTTTTCAGTTGTCCCTTGGGGAGTATGTAGACATAGTGCTTTTGTTGATATCTTAAGGCTTGGCCTCATACTGATGCATCTCTGACCACAGTTATGGTATTTTTACCTTTTATCCTGACTTTTTGGAGGGACCAGTCCTACCTGACTGCCTAAAATATTTTTACCTACTGTATCTGTCTATAATATTCCCCCTTCTGAAGAGATATATTGAACTGCCATGTGGGGAGGGGGTGATGCCTGCTCTGGCTGCTTCAGGGTGAATGGGGTCATAGTTGTGATTGGCAGTTAGAGATACTCTCCAGAGGGGTTATCTAAAGTCCCTCTTGATAGATATCAGGTACTCTCATCTTATGTAGGCATATAGCTTTAAGTCTGGAGGAGACAACCCCCCCCAAAAAATAGCTAAGTAAGCATGGGCCAAACAATAAAAACAACAAGGCTACTTTGAATATAGACAAAAAGTATTTTTTTTAACCAGGAGAAGTCAGTAAAAGCTTCCACAAATAGGGTACAGAGAAGGTCCAGGGAGTTTTAGAACTCACCATGTTGTTTAATATCTTGATTAGTCATCAAGATATTAGTGAAAGTATCGGGAATGTACACATAAATTTTACCCTTTATGATTGTATACATGTCCCTTTGTATTGCTGTAAGGTCATCTGATTTTAGAGAATGGCTTGTCCCATTAATTTTGTTTTAGCTTTTAAGGAGGTGTCCTCTTTGTTGAATAATTGCTACTTTTGAGGGCACATGGACAGATGACAAAAGTTTATCTCTCTTTTGATTACACTGTTCTGCTGGATGTTTAAGACCAAATTAAAATGAGACCTATATTAATTAAAATTGATCTCTTAGTGTTTATCAAGGTCAGGTAAGCCCTTTCAGGCATTACTCTTGGAACTATGTACAGAGCCCCTCAACTCCTCTGTCAGTGTCAACGTTCAGGATGGGTCATAGTCTTGCTTTATCATGTTGTTTTCTGTGGAAACATGGGAGACTATTTTCTTTTTGACCTTCCATTTAGCATACTGTACCTTTGTTGATCTCTGTTAAGCAATCTCCTTGTGGAGGAGATTGAGTGACTCACCAATGTTGTAGGATCTTGTGGAAAATGTTATCTCATGTACCAGGTCTCCACTGATCTTGGAAGGCCAGGGTCAAAATATTGCCTATTTTTTAGCCCATTGTCTCTGTAGTTCTGGTCTCTAATCGTAAGTTGTTGAACATCCAGAAGAGAAGATCAGTTATATTGGTCTTATTTAGCTTATGTAAACCACAAGTGTAAATTCCTTTTGATAGCTGTTGCCCCTGTTAAAGGCAAACAGTTGTAAACTTTGTTAATTTAACCACCTGAATGGAAGGACAATCTCTTATCAAGGGGTTTAAAGTTAACCTTTGGTGAGTTGGAGAAAAACTAAGATTTTTGGAGTCTGAAGAGAAGGAGCTCAGATGCTGGTTGACCTTGGGAGAGGTCTGACAGAGAGAGAGAGAGAGCTATGTCTTTTGTTTGCACCACTTTGCAGAATGGGTATTGAAGGGCAGAGGGCAAGAGAGCAAGTAGTCTGGACTGAGAGTATGGCAGAGTGGCAGAGTAGGAGTTGGAGGAGCATATGGTGAAGGATAGAGGAGCAGCATGCAGCTTGGGCAACCTGGGTGGGCACAGGCCAGCTCACTTGAAGTGCTAGGTAGCCACAGTGTGGCAGAAGCAGGAAGAGCAGAGGTGGCACGGTGTGGGTAGCCTCGGGGCACAGGCCTGCATTTTCCTTCCCCAGAAAGGGGCTTGGGCATGCTTGTGTGGATGGAAGGCTATGCATGCATGCATGGTGTGTAGCTTCAAGGCTCTGGAAGATGGGCTGCATGTGTAGGTGCTGTGCTTCCTCTGTGCACATGAGAGCCTACTGGAACTTGGGTTCTATGGGAGTGCCATGTACCCACTGTATTATGCCACCGGGACAGTGAGGGCAGAGAGTGAGATCTGGGCTGGGCATGCCAGGTGTTAGTGCTTGGTGTTGGGGCCATACAACCTGGGAGCCCTGGCCCAGGACTGGTGCATATGTGGGTGTCCAGGGCAAACCCCAGTGGCAGGGAGGGGGCAGTTGAGTGAGGGGAAAGTCTCAGGGCAGTTGGGCTCTATGCTCTCTCCTCATAAAGCAGAGGCTTGGGGAGGCAAGGAGGAGGAACCCAGAGACAGGGGGAAAACTCTTGAAGGAACTAAGTCTTACCAGAGCTGAAGCTGACAGGGAGCATCTGCAGCATGGTCTGAGAAGCCAAGATCACAGGGTGACCTCTTTAAGACACTGGGGGTTTGAAATAGGGCCTGTAGTTGCTCTTAAGGAAGAGTACCCTATCCCAGGTTTTGGGCACCATATACGTGAAAGGCACAGTGGGGAGTTTGTGCCTGTACATAATATATCGTAATTTCTTTTTTACCATTCCGCACCTTTCCCTTCAACCTTTCTTCCCTTTTCATTTACAAAAGCTTTCTTTCTATTTTTTCTTCCATTATTTTTTCTTTCCTTTTTTCTCTTCTTCTTCCCCTTTCTTCTCCTTCACATTTGAAAATGGTTTTCCTACTTCCTAATATCTAATGCCCACTATGCTTCTTGTTTATCCTTTATGGTTCTCACAAAAGAGAAACATAGTGATATTTAAAAGTGTTTATTTGATTTATTTCACTTAAGATTATGGTCTTTAGATGCATCCATTTTTCTACAAATGACTCAAGTTTATCCTTCTTTATGGGTACAGAGTAGTATCCATTGGATGCACATACCACATTTTCCTTATGCACTTACCTTTTGATAGATATATGTGCTAACTCCAAGATTTATCTGATATAAATTGTGCTGCTCTAAACATGGTTATGCATATACTCTTGTGGTATGATGCCTTTAAATCTTTTGGAAAGATACCTAGAACGGAAATAGCAGGGTCAAATGAAATCTCTAGTTTTAATTTTTTGACGAATCTCTGTACTGAATTCCTTAGTGGGTGCACAAATTTATAATCTCACCACCAATGGAAAAAGCCTTCTTTTTCATGAAATCCTGGTTAGTATTTCTTTTTGGTTGATGTCTGGTTGATAGCCATTCTTTCCAGAGTGAGATAAAATCTCAGTGATATTCTAATTTGCATTTCTAGAAGGATCAGTGACATTAAGCATTTTTTCATGTATTTATTGCTATTCATCATTATTCATCTGAGAACTATTCATATATTTCAGATGCCCATTTTTAACAGGGTTTTTTACCTTGAGGGGCCAACTTTTTAAATGTTCTTTACATATTCTGGACGTTTGTCCTTTGAGGAGTAGCTGTTAAAAGGATTTTTTTCCCATTTGTGGGTTTTCTCTTCACTCTCTTGGTTTCTGTTACTGTGAAAATTCATTTTAATTTGATGTGATCCCAGTTGATTGTATTATTTCTTGTGCAATCAGGGCCTTGTTCATATATTATTTGCCTGTAACTATCTTCTAGAGTTTTACCTATTTTATCCTTCAGCAGATCTTTTCTGCTTTTACATTTAGATTTTTTTTCATTTAGATTTTTGAACCATTCAAAATTTAGTTTACTGTGTGGTAAGTGGAATGGGTCTATGTTCAATTTACAGCATATAGGAAGACAGTTTTCCAAGCACAATTTATTAAAGAGGCTTTCTTTTTTCCAGTGAAGGTGTCTGAACCCTTGGTCAAAGATAGGGTAGCTAAGTGTGCTTACAGCCATTTTTGAATCTTCTATTTTGTTCCATTGATCTTTGGATCTGTTTCTTCTTTTTTTTCACCAGTAACATGCTGTTTCTATCATGGTAGCTTTGTAGTACAACTTCAAATCGGGGATGGTGATGCACCCTGACTTGCCCTTGTTGCCTAGAATTTCTTTTTCAATTCTAGGTCTCTTCTGGTTTCATATCAATTTTAGGATTATTTTTCTAATCCCGAGAGGTATGCTATTGGTACTTTTATTGAGATTGCATTAAATAGCTATAATAGTTTTTGGAGTTATGGCCATTTTTACTATATTGGTTCTGCCTATCCAAGAATGGGATATCTTTTCATTGTCTGATATCTTCTTTGATTTCCTTTTTCACAGTACTGTAATACTCGATGTAGAGGTCTTTGATTTTCTATGATAGATTGATTCCTGAATACTTCATTTATCTTGATGCTGTTGTGAAATTTTTGGTTTTCCTAATTTCTCTCTCAGTGAGTTTTTTTTATTGTTGCTAGAGAATTCTACTGATATTTGAGTGTTGACATTGTGTTCTGCTATGCTGCCTAATTTGGTAAGTAATTCTAGGAGTTATTTGGTAGAGATTTTGAGGTCTTGTATGTAGACTATCATGTTATTAGTGAATAATAGTAATTTAACTTCTTCCTTTCCTATTCATATCTCTTTTATTTTTTCTCTTGTCTAATTGCTCTGGCTAATGTTTACAGAACTACATTGAATGTGAGTCGTGATAGTGGCCATCCTTGTTTTCTTCCTGATTTTAGAATGAAAGCTTTCCATTTTTGAACATTTAGAATGATGCTGGCTATTGGTTTGTAATAGATGGCTTTTATAAGGTTGAGATACAGTTATTATATTCCAATTTTTGCAGTTTTATATCATTGGTTGGTATTGGACTTTGTCAAATGCTTTTTCTGTGTCTATTGAGATGATCATGTGGTTATTTTCTTCATTGTCTTATTGTGGTGTATTACATTTATTGATTTGCATATGTTGAATTATCCCTGAATCCCTGGCATGAATACTACCTACTTGGTTATGGTGTACTATCTCTTTTATGATTTGCTGCACTCTGATTAGCAGTATAGTATTGAGGAGTTTTGCATCTAGAGTCATTGAGGAAATTGACCTGTAGTTCTCTTTTTATAGTTGGATCCTTCTTTGGTTTTAGTATGAGGGTAATGCTTGCTTCCAGGAATGAATTCACTAGGATTGCTTCCCTTTCAATTTCATTAAAGAGTTTGAAGTATAGTGGCATTAGGTCTTCTCTAAATTTCTTGTAGAATTCAGCAGCTACTCCATTAGGACCTGGGTTTTTTCTTTGTTGGTAATTTTTTAAAAAAATTATCTCTTCAATTTAATTGACTGATACTGGGTTACTTAGAAATTTCATATTTTCTTGATTTAGCTATAGTAATTGCTATGTGTCTAGGAATTGATTCAGTTTTTCCAAATCTTCTGTCTTTAAAATAGAGCTTAGGTTCTCAAAGTAGGTACTTGTATTGGGTATACTATGCACCCCCAAGTCCTCATATATTTGATGGGGCTGAGTCTACTGCTTGTGTCCAGTTTGTTGTCTAGTGCTGGGATTGGCACACCCCCAGGGGTGGAGCTGATATACACTGTAAGGGAAGATGGGTCTTCCCCTTCCTGTCTCTCTCTCTCTCTCTCTCTCTTGCCAGCACACCTTGAAGCTTGCAGGCACCATGAATGGCAGCCCCGCCACCACATGCTTACTTGGAGCCAACTAAGTATGAACTGAAACTCCCGAGAAACTGTAAGAATAAACCTTTCCTTCCGTAATTTTGGGCATCAGATATTTTGTCTTGGCAACGAGTAAAAAGTAACTAAGACAGAATTTGGTACCAGAGGAGTGGGTTTGTTGCTGTGACTATTCCTGACCAAGTGGTTTAAGAGCCTTTGGAAATGGCTTGCTGGGAAAGTTTGGAAAGGTTTGGAGATGTCATCTACATGCATAGAGCTGGAACAGTTTAGGCTGTTTTGTATGGGAGATTCTGGTCAGAGATCAGGAGACCAGAAGGCTGACAGAAAGCCTGCTGGTAAAGACAAGGCTCAGGAGATTTCTGCTGGGAAGAAGAATGACATTGGGTGTTGGCCTCCACACAATGTATATTATGGCTTGGCAGAAAGTTTGTCTGTGTTCTGCCCATGCTCAGAGACTTTGCCTGAGACTGAGATTAAGGGCAAAGGATTAATTACTCTACAGAGTGAAATTATGAGGCAGCCAAAAGTTGAAATGGTGGCCTGGCTTTTGTTGGGGGCTCTTAGCCAGATTTATGTTGTAGATAAAGAGCAAGGAGCCCAGCATGGTGATTTAAAACCTTGTGAGTTTGGCCAGGAAGCTGTGGACTTTAAAGATGGAGCTGAGACCTTGATTGCTGAGAAGGGACAAAAGAATAAAAGAAATGGCCTGGGGGCATCCCGGGAACCAGCGGGTCTCCAGCCTTTGCAGCCTCAGGCCTTCAAAAACAAAAGAGTTTGCTCGGAGGAAAAAGCTGTGGAATGCCCTGTCCCAGAGTAGTGACAAAAAGCCACAGAGTGCCTTGTGCCAAAGTGGTGACAGGGGCCACGCCATGTCCCAAATGGAGGTGGCCACACCAGATTACAGAATGGTGGCGTAGAGAAACTGTTCCTCACAATCAGGTTCAGAGAGCTCAGCAATCCAGGTAGTGGAACCCTACAGCCAAGAGAGAGGAAAGCCTGGCTACTGCTCCAGCTGACAGGGGACCTTGGCAGCATCCATGTGGCACTGGTTTTAAGTACAAGAAAAGGCTAAGGCAACTTCTGCCTTGCCTGTAGAGAGCAATGTGTAAAGATGTAAGGGTGAAGTCAAGGAAAATGGATTGTCCAAGGAAAGCTATTGAAGGTGCCACAGGAGTGGAGTCTCTCAAGCCTGTTGGAGCTTGTAACCAGATTGCTTCAGATGCTGAGCAGAAAACTCCAGGACTTAATGTTTGCCCTGCTGGATTTTGGACTTGCTGTGGTTCCAATGCTTTGTATTCCCCTGTTTGTAACTTTTGGAATGGTAATGTTTATCATGTGCCTTTGCATTTTGGAAGTGCTTAACCTTGTTTTCATTTGTACAGGGGGTTACAGATAAGAGTTTGCCACAGATCTCGAAGGAGATTTGGGACTTAGACTTTTCAACAGTGCTGAAACTGTTAGGACTTTGGCAACTCTTAGAGATGGACTAAATGTCTTTTGTATTAAGAATGTATATGAGTCCTTGGGGGTCCAGGGGTGGAATGTATTGAGTATACTATGTATCCCCAAGTTCTCATACTTTTGATGGGGCTGAGTCTAGTGCTTGTGTTCAGTTTGTTGTCTAGCGTTGGGATTGGCACACCCCCAGGGTTGGAGCTGAGATACAGTGTAAGGGAAGGTGGGTCTTCCCCTTCCTGTCCTCTCTCTCTCTCTCTCTCTCTCTCTTTTACCAGCATGCCTTGCTGCTTGCAGGCATCATGAATGGCAGCCCCACCACCCTGTGCTGACTTGGAGCCAACTAAGTGTGAACTGAAACTCCCGAGAAACTGTAAGAATAAACCCTTCCTTCCATAATTTTGGGCATCAGATATTTTGTCTTGGCAACAAGTAAAAAGTAACTAAGACAGTACTGATGATCTTACGATTTCTGTCATTTTGTTCTTTTCATTCAAATTTGTATGGATTTGGATTTTTCTTTTGTTTTTGAAAAAGTAAGGATCGATAAGGTTTTTTCTATTTTGTTTAGTCTTTCAAAGATCAAATTAATTTTTTCCTTGAATTATTTTCTTAGTCTCAAGTGAATTAATTTTTTCTATGATCTTAATAATTTTCTCCCTCTTATGTACTTTATTTTTTACCTGTTCTTCTTTTTCTAGAACTTTAAGGTTTAACAATAGGGTTTTCATTTGCATGTTCTTTGTTTTTCTGGTGTGGGAATGCACTGCTATAAGTTTCTCTCTTCTCAAAGCAATTCCCTTTTGCAATTTTGAGCCTATGAAATGTTCCTCACCTGCCTTTAAGTTATTTTTCCTATTGTTCAGTTCCAAAGTACTTGTCTTCCTTCTAATGTGGATCTTTTGAGCAACAAAGCTCCCCTGTGTTTCTTCTTTCCAGGACTCCTGGTGGTTGTTATCTAGCCAAACTCAAAACTTAACGCTGTGCATTTTGTTTTTGATTCATCAGATAGAGGTGGCTAAAATCCCCCCAAAGTAGCCATGCAAATACATGAATGTTGGACTGTCTTGAAATTTCCTCTGCTGGGTTAGTCTGCAGCCCTTAATCTCTCTCTCACAAAGCCTACAGACATGAGCAAAACACAGACAAATTTTCTTCAGAGCATAACATACATGGCCTGTAATCCAACTGCCAGTGAAGTCCTTCTCTACTGACACCTCTTGAGCCTGGTCTCTATCAGGTGCATTACTGTTAATACTCTGGTTTTTAAACTCTGCCCAGAATGGCTTACAAAATTTTAGGGCTGTTTCTCCAGTTGGTATCTCCAAACCTTTCCAAATTTCTCATACAACCCAGTTTCAAAGACTTCTAAACCACAAGGTCAGGTAACATCACAGTAAAGACCCCATTTCTCTGGTACCAAATCTGTCTTAGTGACTCCCTTTGTTGCCAGTGTATAATACTTGATACCCACTACTTACATGAGGAGAGGTTTATGAGAGATTCTGCTGGCCTGGAGCTTAGCTATCTGTAACATGACATCACCTCAACTTGGTACTGGACCCGGAGAAACAAATTAGGTCTCCAAAAGCCAACCTCTTGTATAGAATGTTATGTTTTAATTGAGATTTTTCAGACATGCTTGGTTCAGAGAGCAGCCAGTAATGGAGGCAGAAAACTGGGTAACTTCTCTTGAATTCCTTCTCTTGCAGTACTCCCCAATTGTTTGGAATATTCACAGTTTCTTCCATTTAATTTCCTTATTTCATGGAAGAGAAAACTATTTTTATTTTCCCTTTATAAAACCAAGGCAGTTGAAAACTGCACTTGCTTCCTGCATGAAAACCAAGACTAACTTCTCTTCCATTCTTCAAGTGAACATACATTATCAATACAGCAGATAATTCTGTCCACACTCATGTGTTCAGGTATTCATTTATTGCTTTATAGCTTAGATTTTATAGTTAATTTTTGTTATGATAGAGTTAAAGGTGAATGATTCTCAGGTATGGTTATAATCTATCATACTTTGAAGTGTAAATCTCTTTAGTTTTAATTTTTAGATAAAAAATTTCAAATATAAACAACCAGAAAAATAGTAGAATGGACACCCATGTGACTAACATTAGACTCAACTATCAAGTTTTGTCTGAATTGGGGCTAGGAGTTTGGCTCAGTGGCTTAAGCACCTGTCTGGCAGGTGTGAGTCTGAGTTCAACTCCCATTGCTGGAAAAAAAAAAGTTTTGTCTGAATTGCTTCATTTATAGCTTTGCACTCTCATATTTTTTATGTATTTAAGACAAATTCTAGACATCACTTTTTAATCTCTATGTATTTTTGTATGCATCTCTAAAAGTCATGGAGCTGGGTATACTGAAGCATGTCTGTAATCCCAGAACTCAGGGAGCTGAGGCAGGAGGATTTCTAAGACTTCAAGGCAGTGTCTCAAAAAAAGTAATAGATACCCTCTTAAATAGCTATAATGACATTGTCACACATAGTATGTTGACAATATTTTAGTAATATCTAGCATATAGTCTATCTACAAATATGCTTGATTTTTTAAAAATGTTACCTTGAATTAGTATCCAAAAGAGGTCCATAAACTGAATTTTACCAATATGCATTTTTTGTCTCTTTGAATCTAAGGAAGTATCTTATCTTCACCTTCATTTCCTCTGCCATTGACTTGGAGAAATCACATCAATTGTTTACTTGGAGTAACCTACATTCTGAATTTGTCTGTTTCCTTCCTTGAGGTACCACTTGACTTGTCCCTCTACTCTCAAGATTTCTGTAAATAAAATTATATTATTAAATGAAAGTTAATTGTATTTAGATTCAACTTCCTTGAAAGAGTACTTCACAGATGTTTCTGAGTACTCAATATTACACTGTCTGGATTACCACTCTAAACTTGACCACTGGATTTCACTCTAAATCAGTAGTCAAACTGACAATATAAGATATTGTACTTGGACACATTTGAGTCCAAATGTCACTTGCAAATTCCTGTTTTGCTCATATAGTTGCTTTTTCTCTAGCAATTGAAAAGAAAATGGCAATAAATTTTGTACCTATATCTCAGACAAAAGTAGGAAAATGGAAAGTCAAAATTGTTTCCTGTTTCAAAATATTTACTCTTTCATCAGATAGTTCCATTCATTTATTTAAACCTGTGCATTCATGTAAATTCACACCTTCTGTCACATAAGTTTATTTTTCAGCCAATCTTAACAGGTTTAAAAACACCCAGATCACTAGTGTTAAACTAAAGTTAGTAGTCAACTTACATTTAATCAAACAACACATACTTAGTTTTGTTGTGCTAAAAGCTGTGTGCCAGTGCATAGTAGAATACAAATTTGAAACTACTTTGTGTCTCATAAGAAATGAGAAAATTATATGAAAATTGCTTAAGTATAACTCAAAAAATAAAATTAATCGTGATCAAAATTTTTTGACAAACGGGTTTTGAAAGGAATTTTGCTATACATTTTATTTCAAAATTAAAAGGTTTAAAGTAGTTCATAAAACAAAAGTATTGATGATTCCCATATGTAATATTTTAACTTGAACTTTTTAAAGAGAAACCTTGAACAAAAGGCCATAAAATATCATGTGGAACAAGCTCCTACAAACTAAGAATTTTTGAACAAGACATTTATTTTAAAAACACAAGCAATGTTTACAGATATGATGCTTTTATACAAAGAATATGCAAACCAAAATAATGAGAAACATAAGTTACAGGCTAGCCATAATATTTCTAGTTCTTCAAGGAAAAAATATATTTATATAGTCTCTAAATTGAGACAAAGGAAGTCTAAGAGGGAATAACAAAAACAACAGCCAAAAAACCCTAACTAAACAAACTTTAAGTGTTCTGTTTGAGATTGTTTGTGAAAGCTTTTAAAAACTGAATGTGTAAGTAAAAGCCACTTTTAGTACTTTCTCAAAAAGATCATCCTAGAATTTGATAAAGTTGGCTCCCTTATAGGGGTCATATTTTCATATGGATGCACTCTTCCTGAAGTTAATGTATTTGACATAAAAAAGTTTTTGTTTTGATGCTAGGCATTTGTGTCTTTGCCTTGCATACTAAGCAACAAGACAAAGCTCACTATTCTGGAGTGTTTCCCAATATTTCTGATTTAGGGTTAGGGAAAGAATTTTATTACATGGTTTGGAGACTTGCCCTGTAAAGTTCTCTTTAAAAGAACACATCAGTTTTCCTGAAAAATTATTGTTTCTTTTATGATAAGAATTTTAGTATGCATTTTTTTGGATATCACAAAGTCTATCCTGCTATCACTTGAGTTGAAAAGGGAGACATTTTCATAAGCAGTCAATCTTAAATCTTTCATAACTTAGTATTTTATTATAGTTTTATTTTATATGATTTTCTATTTTCTATACCAAATGCAATCTCCGTATTCATACTGAAAGCAGCCTTTATTTTATTGTTAGATTTTTAGATTTCTTACACTCTAGGTGTTCCTAAGATAAGATGCTAGAGTTTTGTCAGAAATAGATTTTCAAGAGTTTAACTGTTTTCATACTATATCCTTTCATATTGAATAGCATCTTTCCAAAAAAGGACAAGTTATTGTGATAGGGCAAAACTTAAACAGAGTAAAGGAGAATCTCTTTCCAGGGTATATCTACAATGAATATTCAAATATATGATAAGCTCAACTGCTGCGATTACAAGGACATCATGTCATGCAGCTAATGTGCTCAACCTTACATAGAAATAAAAGCATCTACTGAAAACTTTGAAATTGAGAGAATGACTACTCAATTCTTTCTTTCTTTCAGACATGCTGTAAATGTGCTCATTTATTTGTTTAATCCTCATTAGAGACTTAATATTGTTGTGTTTCCTGTTTTACTTTATTTTAAAATTTTTATTACTACATCTTTGCAGTACACAATGATTACAATTCATTATAGGGGATAGGTATATTTGCACAAATCATTTCAATTATTTTTCAGCTTCCCTCCACCCCTTTTATTTTGCCAACACAAGATTCATTTATTTATAATTTATTATAAATTTATCATATACACAAATAGCCAGATTAGTGTGCCAAAAACCATAAAAATTACATAAGAAAATTTTACTAAATCAAAGTACACTTTTAGATACAATGTTCATATGAAATAATAAGAAAGATTTGTCTCTTTTTAATGTAATCTGTCATTTATTTAAAATTTTATTTATATATTGAGTTTTTCATATAAGAAAAACCATGTGATATTTAAACTTGTGTTTTTCAGTTACTCCACTTAACATTATAGTCTTAAGGTGCTCAAATTTATTCTTTATCGCAGAAGTAGTACTCCATTGTGTATCAAGATCACATCTTCTTTAGTCATTCATGTATTTATGCACATATTGGCTGTTTTGAAGATGTATCTACTATGGATTATGCTGCTACAAACATGCATATGCATGCATCACCATGGTACAATGTCTTTAGTTGATTTTGGAAGAATCTAGAAGGGGAATAACTGGGTGAAAAGGGATTTTTAAAATTTTTTTTGAGGAATCTCCTTGCTGATTTTCACAGTGATTGTATCAGTTTGCAGTCCCACCAACAATTAAAAAGTAATTATTTTTCCCCCACCATCTAACCAGCATTGATTTCTTAATGATAACCATTCTTTCTGGAGTGAGATTAACTCTCAATGCTTCAATTTGTTTTCCTTGAATGAGCAGCAATGTTGAAAAAATTTTAGGTATTTATTGGCTATTTGTATTTCTTCATTTGAGAAGTGTCTATACATTTCAGAGGCCCACTTTTGACTGGGTCTTTAAATTTGAAGGGTACAATTTTATTGACTTTTTCATATATTCTGGATATTAGTCTTTGAGGAGTAGCCATTTTGTAGGCTGTCTCTTCATTTTGTTGGTGGTTTCCTTTGCTGTGCAGGATATTTTTAATTTGATGTGATCCCATTTGTTGATTACTGATAACATTTCTTGTGCAATTGGGGTTTTGTTGATAATCTTTGCCTATTGCAATGTCTTCAAGTGCTTTATTATTTTGTATTCCTGAAGACTGTATTATTTTACATATTTAGATCTTTGACAAATTTTGATTTTAGTTTAGTGCAAGGAAAGAGCTATAGGTCTAGGTCCAGTCTTCAGCATGTGAATAGCCAGGTTTTACTGCACCATTAGTTAAAAAGGACAATTTTTCTCCAGTGAAAGGATTTGTCCCCTTTGTCATCAACAATGTAGCTGAGTGTGCAGGGAATTTCTGCATCCACTATTCTGTCACTGATCCACAAGTCTATTTTTTTTGCCAACACTGTGCTGTTTTTATCACTGTAGATTTGTACAACTTGAAATCTGTGATTGTGACGCCCTCTGCTTTGTCCTTGTGGCCCAAAACTGCTTTTGCTATTCTAGATTTCTTATGGTTCCATATGAATTTTAGTATTGCTTTTTCAGGTTCTGTAAGGAATGCTATTGGCATTTTGATTGTGATTACAGAAAATCTATCTATATAACTGTTTTGGAAGTATGACCATTTTGACAAAATTGGTTCTGGCTATCCAGGAACATGGGATATCTTTCCATTTTGTGCTATCCTCATGCATCGCCTTTTTCAGAGTAGCACAGTTTTTGTTGTAATTTTATTTCCTTGGTTAATTTAATTCTTATATGTTTCATTTTCTTTAGTGTTATTTTGAAAGGTGATATTTTCCTAAACTTCCCTGAGTTCATTAGTGGTGTATAGGAAGGCTATTAATTTCAGAGTGCTGACTTTGTATCCTGCTGCAATAGAAAATTTGGTTATTAGTTGTAGCAGTCATTTGGTGGAGTTCTTGGGGTCTTCTATGTAGAGGATCATGTCATCTGCAAATAATGATAACTTGATTTGTTCCTTTACTATCCATACACATTTTCTTTCTTTTTTCCTAATTTGTTCTATGTAATATTTCTACAGCTCTCTTGAACAGAAGTGGTGACAGCAGACATCCTTGTCTTATTCCTGATTTAAGAGGAAAAGCTTTTAGCATCTCAACCATCTAGTATGATGTTGGCAGTTGGTTTGTCATAGGTATATTTAATCAGATTGAGATGAAGATCCTCTATTTCTATTTTCCTCAGGGTTTTTATAATGAATGGAAGTTGAATGTTAAGTGATCTTTATGTATGTATTGCTTTTGCTTCTATTTGTGTGGTGAATTATAATTATTTATTTGAATATGTTGGACCATCCCCGCATCCCTGAAAGAATCCTACTTGTTTGTGCTATAGTATCCCTTTGATGATTTGCTATATTCTGTTTTCCAATATCTCAGTGAATATTTTTATATCTTTGTTCTTTAATGATATTGGCTTGTAGGCATATTTTTGATTGGTTCCATTTGTGGTTTTAGAATCAGGGTAATTCTTGCTTCTATGAATGACTTTGGAGTACTATTATTTTTATTTCAGAGTTTGAGGAGTATTGGGATAATATTTCTGCTAAAGTTCTTATAGAATTTGGTAGGGAATTCATCAAGACCTAGGCTTTTCATAGGTTGTAGGCTTTTTATTACTTCTTAAGTGATATTATTTCACTGATGTTATTGTCTTATTGAGGATTTTTATATGTTCTTACTTAAGCTGCAGTAGTTCATATGTATCCAAGAACTTATTAATTTCTTCTGAATTTTCCATTTTAATACAAGTTCTCAAATTAGCTACTGATAATCTGGATTTTTGCAGAGCTCATTGTGATTTTACCTTTCTTATTTCTAATTGCATGGATTTATGCCTTTTCCCCCTTATTTTATTAAACTCAAATAAGAGTTTGTGTATTTTGCTTAATTGCTCAATGAGCCTACTCTTCAACTCATTGATTGTATTTTTTACCTCATTTTCATTGATTTCTGCTCCAATTCTTTTTTTTTTTTTTTTTTTTTTTTTTTTTTTTTTTTTTTTTTTTTTTTTTTTTTTTTTTTTTTTTTTTTTTTTTTTTTTTTTTTTTTTTTTTTTTTTT
>RJWM01021221.1:0-35641 GCA_004363535.1 Dasyprocta punctata | reverse complement strand
ACTGACACAGTTTAAGGTTTTCTCCTTATTGGCAATCCCTACGTGATACTCTGCCAAAGAAGAGAATGAGCTCTCAAGTCAGGACAAGGGTAGAATGGAAAACTTCAAGATATAAGCTGAGGCCACTAGACTATGAGATTGTGTCTGCTAAAACTGGAAAGAAACTTTCTTGGCCTCTTCCATATCTCTATTTTCCATTTATTCTATCCGTCCATTAGTCATCTATCTATCTGTACTGCAATAATACCACAAGCGTGATACGAGGTCTATGTTCTTGATACAGCTTAGCTTCTTCCAAGATGATAACATGAAATCCGGACATGCCTGTGATCTCAGCATTCAGGAGGCTGAGGCAGGAGAAGGATTGCTGTAAGTCCCAGATGGTAATTTGGGAGGGATGAGGAACATTTGTCTATCTATACTTCAACACTACCACTAGAGTGATGTGAGGACCATGTTCCTGACACAGCTTAGCTTCCTCCAAGATAGTAACATGGGAGGGGCAAAGAAGAAGGCAACACAGGACAGGGGCTTGGAACTTCCTCTAGTCTGGGCAAAGAGACATCAGTGCTCATGGGTGGTTCAGCCCAACCACTTACAAAAGGACACAGAGAGCACAGCCCATGTAGTAACTAAGAATATCTCTTGATGTCTAGAACACAGAAGCAGTGAGTACAGTCATATCAAATGCTGGTAGAGATTCAGATCCTGGACACTTCCTCAGGGGAAAAGATACTAACTGTGGCCACTAGCTTCATAGATCTAAGGACAATGAGTTCAGTGTCAAGAACTGTTAGTACTCAAAGCCTTGAGTGAATATTGGAAAAAAGAGATTTAACTCAAAGACTTTATAGAGTATCGGAAGAGAGAGATTGGAGCTTTTGTCTTCTCATCTCTTCTGCATGCCAGATACCTGTTTCTCCACATACCTCCCCTCACAAGCACATGGGTATGCTTGTGAGGCTATGAACACAACACAGCCTGTCCTGTGCTGCCTTCTTGGTCCCTCCCATGTCACCATCTTGAAAGAAGCTAAGCTGTGTCAGGAACATGGCCTTCACATCACTCTAGTGGCAGTATTGAGATCCTGATAGATAGAAGTTCCTTGTCCCTCCCATATTACCATCTTGGACTTACAGCAATCCTCCTGCTTGTGAGCACACGGGTATTCTGATTTCCCTCATGGAAGATACCATGGGACAGTAGAAGTGAAATAAAATCACACACAGAAGCAGTTCCCAAGAGAAGAGTGGGTGTCGCCTCTCACCCCTACCTTCAGGCCCTGCACCAGAGCCTGCCTGACAGTTCAACCCACCTACTCCAAGACCAGTTGCACAAACCTCTCCCTTCTGACTATTTTGCCTTTTACCACACTCTGCCCATTGTTCCTACCTTGTTTCCTACACCACTCTACATTCAAAACTATATTGTCAAAGTCATCCAGTCACTAAAAGAAACAAAGGACTTGCCATTTCGTACAATGCCTGCCCTCCTGCAGGTGCATGTGAATTCATATAGAGCAAAAGAATTATTTCATATCTTAATAAATAGCACATCCACCTCGGGTTGCAAAAGCTCTGGGAGTCTATTTTGATCCACTTCATGTCACTGTCCTAGAAGCTACTGTAACTATCTCTCCCTCCTGGCAGTATCCAAACAGTGGCATTTAAATCTCCAATACTGGTGGATCCCTCATCCATAGACTAGAAGAGCCTCAAGTAATTTCACTTCAACATTGAACTAGCAGGTAAAAGGAGATATGGGGGATCATTAACCAAAATTTCTACTCTCACAGAATTTATATTCTAACAAAAGAGACAAGGAAAAGATCCACCCAAGTTGGATAAGATTTGCTTCTAATTGGTTTCACATGTCATTACCAGAATCCCACAACCTACCTTATTTTCTGGATATGTTTCTACAGTTTTCTTTCCTTACTAGTGTCCATGCTCTTTCTCTTTCTCTCTCTCTCTCTCTCTCTCTCTCTCTCTCTCTCTCTCTCTCTCTCTCTGTGTGTGTGTGTGTGTGTGTGTGTGTGTGTGTGTGTGTGTGTGTCTCTGTCTCTCTGTATCTTCCTTAAAGGTAGTCTGGTATTTGTTTAAAAACATTGTATTTAATGAAGAAATCTTTATGTGTCTTGTGTTGCTTAGAACATATCCTCTTCTTTGGACCTCTAGTCTATTATAAAAACTAGAAATAAATACCTGTTGTGTTGAATTATTACATTCATGAAAATTTTCATTTCCAGAATCTAGCCTATACAAACCAACTTAAAATACAAGGTGGAATGCTGTAAAAGTTTGGTAGAGATACAAGTCATGCATTTGGTAAAGTAAAAATGAAGAAATAATGTTTTCCACTTAATATAGAATATCTAGCATGTCAGAATTAATCCTTACAATAACACTGCTGAGTACATTTTATCTCATTTTCACAATTCAGGAGACTGGGGCTCATTAAAGTTAAGGAACTTGCATAACACAAAGTTAACTAGTAATAGAAATGAGGTACAGGGCCGGGAGTTTGGCTCAGTGGCTTAAGCGCCTGCCCTGGCAGGCACAAGGCTGTGAGTTCAATCCCCGGTGCCGCAAAAAAAAAAAAAAGAAAAAGAAAAAAAAGAAATGAGGTACAGATTTAAGTGCCACTTCAAAAAAACCCAGTCTTCCCATGATACCATGTCACTACTTGCAGTGGAAATCACAGATAGTTTGACAGGGAGGTAGTATTTGAATGAGGATTGAGATAATTAATACAATGTACAAACCAAGTATCAGATTTAGCCTAATGTATCCCACAGATATCTACAATCTAAGCAAATTAGCTATGTATAAGTGACCCCAAGTTACATCATGGTGGCTATAAAACTGAAAACAGAATTTGCTTAATTTATAAGCCTCGTTCTGGAGAGTTAATTAATATTCTTGCTTCGAGTATGAATCTTCCCTCTTTCGGGTACACAAGTCATTGGGATGATGGGGCCATCCACCATCTGTCTGGGTAAATACTGGAATAACCGCCAAAAACCAAGTTGAAACTCTTAACAGAATGAGAACACTCTAGTATCAGCAGTTGGTTTGAGATTCCTCACAAAACATACCAATTAAATGGACTAATTAGGCTTCAGTTAGAGCCCAGTGGGATTTATTAAAGAAAAATCTTGTGAAACATTTCATCCTAGAACATGTATTTGGATAATCCAGAAGAGTGATTTAATTAGAAGATTAAAAGCACATTGAAGTACATTCCAGAATGGAATTGTTTCTGACAAAACTACATGGGGATCATAGTCTTGGGGCCAAAAACAAAAAAAGATATGCCAAACATCCTCTTCCCTCCTATAGGATATGCAAAAAGCATGCAGCAATATATACATATCAATGACTTTTGTTCAAATATAGAATAACTGTCACTGGGTCTTTTCAGCCATGATGAAGCCATATTGATAACTGTAGATCTCCATTTCTTTGTCCAGAGTTGTAAAACTGTGTTATTGTGTCTTTGGTCCTCTGAAAATATCCATTTTCAAGGTCAGCCTTGCACTGGAGTTCCTTTCTGATTGTGAGTGGGGCACAAGTTGTTTCACATGATATTAATACCAACTCAGTGTGTGATGTGTTGTGGTATAACACAGAGTCTACAACTGTAGTGGACAAATACACTTGAAAAGGCTAGAATGCCGGGTGTGGTGGCGCATGCCTTTAATCCCAGCACTCTGGTGGCTGAGGTAGGTGGAGTGTTGTGACTTTGAGGCCGGCTTGGGCTACAATGTGAGCAGGGCTGGCCTGAACTAGATAGTGTGACCCTGCCTTGAAAAAAAATAGGGCTGGGAGTTTGGCTCAGTGGCTTAAGTGCCTGCCTGGTAGGCGCGAGGTTGTGAGTTCGATTGCCAATACAAAGAAAAGGCTACAGTTTCTTTACATGGGTCACATGTTGTCCCAGTCTTCGAACTCTGTGAGTGGGGTTGGAGTCACAGGAACTGTGAAAATCCAAATTCCATGCTTTCTTACTTCCATCTATATACAAAATCTCCACTCCTGTAAAATAACTGCAGAGTTATTCTCAGAATCTTCAGAACATATTTCAGAAAGAAAGTCATGCAACTAGCATGTAGAGTCCACAGTCTCTTTCCTCTTCCCTCTTCACTTCTTTACTAAAGAATACAGAACCCAGAGCCACTGGGGACTGGATGAGAGGACAAACTGAAATAGCAGAGATCACCATGCCCTCCTGGGTCTAGTTTATACAGACTGACTGCTTTTTTCCTCAAAGTAGAATCCTTTTAGAAGGCTCCTCCAACCCTGAGCAAATATACTTCTACTGAGCTAGATCTTCCTAGTCTACTGACAGCTGTGGTTCTCTGGCTAGGTCAGGCCAGTGTTCTTCAAAATGAAGTTCATGACAGCATTGTTTATGGAGTCAGGGAGTTGGAGGCAGTGTGGATGCCCATTGTGTAAAAATTGGAACATACACCATGGAGTAGAGCAGTTAGGAGTAACACAAAAGATGAACATGCGGTAATACAAGTAGGTCTTTGAAATATAATATAAGTGGAAGGGGAATGATGTAACAAGAAACATAATGATATATACGTCCATACACTCACACACACAAGAGAGGAGACTTGCAGAGAACAGTGGTAATAATGTGTCATAATCTGAGGACCATGAGTGCTTCAATCCTATACAGTGAAGCATCAACCTAAAATAAAAAAGTTTTTAAAAGATGAAGCATTTAAAGGACAATGTAAGTGTCCAGAGAGATGAAAGAGATAAGGTATAGCATTTGATCCTTCCCAAGTGCAGAATATTTGGGGGTAAGGAAAGTTACAGGAAAACTCAGTCCTCACTATAGTTTGAAAATGCTGAGTGAACCACCTGAAAATCTTATTAAAACAGATTGCTAGAACTCACACTCAGAATTCCTAATTTTTTTAACAGGTTCTTTGATAATACTGAAGCCAATCATCAGAGTCCAAACTTTTAAGATCCACAATCCTAAAGGATTACATTAGTCTTACACTGGCAAGGCTGCTTTGTAGGAAAGGAAAGGGAGGTGGGGAGCTTCCGCTGTAATCTCTTCCCACTCCAATTTTGTTTTAGAAGTATTTATTGGTCTACATTGAAGTAGGTGAATTTTTCTATATCATCAAAATAAATAACACAGAGACAAGAAGAAAGGAAAAGAAAAATGAAATGAATACAAAATATCCTTTGTTAAGGGGGTGTTACCTTCTGGGATTTTAGATTCTGGGTACCATGATCAAAATGCAGAAAGAGTGAAAACAAGCCACATAGAGATAGAACAGACTGCAGCAAGCACAGTTGTTTTAATCAAGCCTGGTCCTGGCAAACCAGTAAGAGAACAATGCTATCTCAAGGCCAGTCTCAACACTGAGCAATATTAATAACAACAATACCATCGACCAGCGCTTAGTTTGGACTAGCACTGTAAAGTGCTTTGCATGCATTAACTCATTTACTCCTCCTGCTAAGGGAGATTTTCTTATTGGCCCTATTTTTCTTATGGGGACTCTGAAGGTTAGAGAGATTAAGCATTCACACAACTGGTAAATGAATTTGTCATGCTTTGGAAGAAAGAAATTTAAGCCCACCCCCTGTTTTTTGTCCGAATCACACTAATATAATTACCAGATTCCATTCCTGCTACCTGTGAGACAATACATTCTCACTCTCACAGGCCATAGGTGCAAAATGTCTTCCTTTTCCATGTGAATAATTTAAACTTAAGATCTAATACCTTCTCAAAATACAAGAAGAACCGCAAAATTATGATGTCTTACCAAATTTATTTTTCCAGGTCAATCAGTCAGAATCTCAGCAGAAAATAGATGACTTGCTCAAAGGAGAAAATGAAGAAATCTTTACAGAAATACTAGATACAGATGAGGAAATCAGGGACGAGATAAATATTAGCAGAACTTGGACAGAGGACAGCATGAGCCACAAATAGGGCCACCAAACAGGAAGTACAAATTATGGGACACAGAATTTCTACAGATGGCCTCAAGAGTCCACCTCGTAATCTCCACCAACTTTGAGTGTGATGTATTATCACTCCTGTGATTGAGCTATGTCATATCACATGAATAACCTTTGAAAAAGGAGATTGCCCAGTGGGTCTACTCTAATCACATAAGCATTTAACAGTAAAGAACTTTCTCCAGCTGGAAAGAGAAAAGGAAGGTGGGAGGAGAAGCCAGAAAGATTCAAATGGTGAGAAGGCCTTGCTGTGATATCGCTGTCCTCTGGACATAGAGAGGGTCATGTGAGAAGAAAGGCGGCCACTTCCAGGAGCACTGAACAACTCGTAGTTTACTCTCAGCCAAAAAATGCACATCTCAGTCCCATAACACAAGAACTGGAATTCTCTCAGCATGAATGAGCTTGGAAGTGGATACTCCCACCCCACCTTGAGTCTCCAAATAAGAATCCAGTTCTGCCCATATCTGGTTCTCAGGTTCCTGAGTAAATTAATACATTTACTAGCTGTTCTTGCTATGCTTTCTCCTGCACTTTTGGCTACATTGCCTCTAACTGCTCCTTCATCTGAAAATAGTTTTGTAATATTATTTTCTATAAAAAGAATAGAAAATTAATTCACTCTTTCCTATGGCAAAGGGCTTCAATTTTTCCCCTCAGTGATTTAAGAAAGTTTTTTTTCACCTTCACAACTGATGCTGGATCATGCCATAAAAATTTGAGAATCATTGCTACATTTGAGAAAATATATATCCATTTTCTTTTGTTTGAACTGTAAGATATCAGTGTATTTGAAGATTTCTTGTACACCTGATAGCCTAAAACCATTCTTGAATCAATTATACTCATTAACCAGTTTGTTTCAGTGCTCTTCTCATAGTGACATACTGTTTTATGTTATATTTCTTGACATTAGAATACTGTGTCAAATCAGAAGGAAATTTAAGTCATTTCTGGTGTGTTCATAAGGTTCACTCTTCTTAAGTAAGTGGATTACCAAATGTTCCATGAGTCTACTAATTGCCTCTGTTTGAAATTTATCTCTTCCCGTTGTAAGTTACTGGTGATGCGGAGACCCAGATTCCTTCCATCCTGTGGTTCCGCCTTCAGTGCTTGAATTACAAGCATACCATGTCCACCGGTATCAAGTCACAAAAGGAAGCAGAGATTGAAAGATTACATGTGGGAAATTTCGTGGATCAGACCTGGAAGAAAGGAGCGTGGTTTCCACCTATGTTCCATTACCTCAGTTCAGTCATGAAATACATCTAGCGCAAGCCAGGAGCTGAGGGTGGAAACCATGACTTTGTATCTGCTCAGGTCTACAGAGCTTCCCAGTTTTTCTTTAATGTCACTCTTCAGTCCAGGGTGCCAAGTAGAAACATTTGACTATTACACCAATCCCCGTTTGTTGGTTACTGGAAAGATGTAACTTTAGCAAAGAAAAGGGGAAAAAAATCCGTTCATTTTACTTCTGGGCCCTGAAGGAGTCATTATCATATGCTACCACCAGATGGCTCCTTAGGGCCTTGGAGTTCCCAAATTTTGATTCTGAGATGCTTTGCAGTGAAGCAGGATAAAAGGATTTTCCAGTCATCTGAGCAGAGATATAAATGGCTCTATTCTTCCTGGACTCACCCAAAGAATAGTCTGGGCCTGTCTCCACCTCAGGAAGACTGGCAACTGAGAGAAAAGAGAAGTCAGCGCTGTTAAGCAGGGCATGGCCAGTCCACTGGAAGCAGAGACTCTGGGTGCAGAAGGCCTGGCCCATGTCCCAGTTCTGCCAGGAATGCTCAATGGGACATGACCTCATACTACCTCTGTTTTATTGCCTGTAAAATGAATAATATAAAGCTACTTTAATACACATTTCCTGCTCCTCCAAATCTCTTCACAAACCCACTACTGCAGTGCCCGTGATAGCCCAGTGACCCTGCCACAAGGCATCAGGCATCTGACATCACAGGTGAGGAATGTCAGCTTGCTGAGGTCCCCAGGCAAGTGACTGTTCTACATGGTTCGGTGTTTTTGCATCTCACGAAACTGCCAATGCTTTGACTCCTTTTTCCTCACCATGGCATATGTAAGCAAGACAAATAATTTCATCATTCTATTCACCTTATAGAGGAAAAAACTGTGAACACATAGAAATAAAAATGTTAAAAATTAAAAGAAAAATGAACAAAGAATCCAAGAGGTTTAAGCAATCTGTCCATTTTGGCACCATTAAGGCCATGTGCATATTTCCTGATTTCCTCTTAGTAGTAGCTTTTTAATCTTCATGTCAAGCACCTTCACTGCAGCAAAGGACTGATCATCTTTACTTGCTGTCACATACAGAGTATAAATACTTAAATTCTTTTCAGATTTTTAGAAAAACATCATTTTCTCAACTCTACATTTATGCGCTTTAGTTGTTCATTTTGTCAACTATGTGAGAAAAGAAAATAGAAACACAGGTGCTAACAGAGGGTGAGGAAAAAGAGAATGTGTGCAAGCCGATCTTTGGCACATCTGCAAGAAACATCCAGAACAAAGCAGTGCTGTTCAGAATGCTGGGGTGGAGCTGGGCTGTTTGTCAAGTCCTGTTCCCCGCATGCACCCTCAGAGGACTCAGGTACACAGCCAGGACAGAGGGCATTCTGCTGTCCAAGGTAAGATCCAGTTGTAAATATCCTTGATCTGTCTTGTGCTTTTACCTTAGCCACAGAAAGATGAAAATGTCACTCCAAAGAAATATCAAAGACACTTACAAGTCACTTTCAAGTCTTAGCATAGAGGCAGGTACAGAGTTAAACAACCGCACTTGGATCTTCCTTAGACTCCAGGTGAAGCAGAAATAAATTAACTGCTAATTGGGGTTTTAATTCCCCCAGTATGTGATTTTCCGTTGCCAGTGATATTTACAAATGTGTTTTAATTGCAAACACTTACGTTGGAGGCTCTTTGTGTCTCAGGGCATCCTCACAACCTTTTGGAGGTGCCATGTGACCTCATTGTACAGGTGAGAACATTTGCTTATGAACGGCAAGTCACTGATCTTCCCGGCTCCAGCACCAGCACCTGAGAGTCTGCCCTATACCTGGTCTTAGGTGACTTCTAATCTTCATTCCAACTGTGAAAACCAGAAATACTGTTATCTCCCTTCCAGAAGAGAAAACTGGTACTTAGAAGGTTCAGAACTCTACCAAATGGCATCAGTAGAAAAAGGCAGAAGCAGAATTCAAGCCAAGTGAATGTGGGTCTCTATCCACTACAGCACAGACAACCCAGGTCCAGGTTGCTGCTATTTCACCAGAGCACTGCAGTTCAATTCCCTCTCAGCAGTTGGTGTGTGGTATCCTCCAGGAGCAAAACTGAATCATAGCCTTGCTCTGACTCAAGAGGATAACAATTAAAGTCATGCTGCAGTGCTTCCTGTTTCCTCAGCCATTGTGTGGACAAGAATGGTTTTTCCTACAATGGTCTGGTGGCAACCCATGACCCAGGCCTGTGCCAACATGATTCAGATTCTGTCCTAGTTCTGGATTACTGTTCAAATGTATCCTGAGTTTCTCTGGGTCTCTTATTCCCTGCCATGTGTTAAAATCCTGTCGTTACAGGCAGAACTGATTAAGAGATGGGATTCTGAGCAGCACTCAGCACCCAGGGTTTAGGGAGCCTGGAACTTGCTGTGCACAAAGCTGACCACCCACCTTCAGGCCTCAGAGGGAGGCCTGCTCCTGTCCAGAAGGACCAGACACTCTGAGCATGCTGGGAAGATGCACTGCTCCTGCCTGGTTGCTGCAACCCTTTGTGTGAGGCTTGTTTTGTCTTCTGGGGTAAAGGCTCACTCCGCCATGACTCCTTTACGAACCAGCTCATCTGAAGGGGCCGGTTAGTCACGGATTCCGAGGCATTGTGGAGGAGTGGAGCGTTTTCAGTGCCAGCGCTCCCAGCGACCCTTTCAATCCTCAGATAAAAATTCCATGGCATCTAGAGCTCCTACACCCTAGATGCAGATGGGAGAGACTGGGAAGTTCAAGGCTTTTTAACTCTCTGCTAAAAAGCCTCTTTGGGTACTAATGATACCAATAATAGTTACAATTTAAAGAGAATCTTTATACAACTCTGGGGGCTTTATCTATGTCATCTATGCAGCCACAACCCTGTGTGACATCATCATGCTTTTTGACAGAAAAAGAAATTGAAGCTCTGGTTTAGTAACCTGTCCAAGAACACACAGCTGGAAGAGAAAAGTAAGAACTGACCTTCTACTCTGTCAACTCCTATGATTCCAAAGATGTTCCTCAACATTGAGAGGGGCATATAGCCAGGAGCCACTCATGTGGCACAAAAAGTCCTGACCCAGTGCTCCTGGGTCCTGGTGCCACAGAAGACCATCTTCCCACAATGCACCTGGCACCTCTGCAGGAAACAGGACATTGCAGCACTAGCAGGTCTATCCTTCTGGGTAAAACCAGTTTTCAGTGAGGACCCCCATGCACATAACTGCTAAAAAGTTCCTTCATGCAAGTAAAAGACTTTTTAAAAGGTACCCTGTTCCTTGGGTACACATCTGGTGGTAAATAAAGTAATCATGGGCTAGATTTTAATCTTCATTTATCTTATTGCACACTCACATGATTTTTGGTCTATGCAATCCTGTGTTGCATGACAATGAGAGTAGTGCATTTGTCAGACCCTAGTTCTAGGCTCGTTTGGATGTCAAAACCAGCCTGATTTCCCTTATTGGACCATACAAGTCTTTGGGGCTGTAGAAGTTTATATAATTCTGGAACAATCTGGAAAGGGGGATGCATATGGGGGCTTCACAAAAATAAGGCAGGGAGGTTCTTGAACAATTAATTGAACACAAAAGAAACTTGGTCATAGCTGACCTGATGTGTAGAATTCACTCAATTGAAACCACATCTCCTGATCCACCTCCCACTCGTTGTGTGCTGACTCTGCCAGATGTGCCTCATATGACTCAAGTCTGAGCACGAGCCAAACTGCTCATCTGCTTGCTAGTGTTCTTTGTTGGCAAGAATCCTTCCCTAAAATTGCAGGCAGTTTCTAAGAGCTTCTTTACATCTTTACAGAGTCCCTTTTCACTCTAAAAAAATTTAAAAATCAGAATCCCTAAAGAATACTGATACTTACTTTGGGAATTTCAGAGCATTACAATGGGAATATGCGTGCCGTAGTGGACCATGAATATATTCAAGGAGGTTAAGGCAAGTAGAGTTTTTAAAAACAAACACGAGGAGGGTTATGTAATATATTTTAAAACAATAATCTCTGGCCACAGTGTCAGCCCCAAGTTGAACACGAAGTTACTGGGTAGATGTCTTTTCAGATGCACTTTTTTGTATGACCTCTGTGCAAACTTGTAGGTCTGTCAGTCTTGTGTGACAGCTACTATCAGGCAGTCATGCACGACAACCCTTTCTACACAACCTCCAGCTTTGGCTTTACCTTCCTTGCGTATGTGTGGTAGGGTGACACAAATGACTTTATTTTGAATCTGACAACTTTCAGATTTCTTTCACATCTAGTAGTCCCTGAAACAAAATAAAATACAATAAATTCTTAGTATATGAAATTTTGTATGCACAACAAATAGGATTCACTTTTACTGTCATTATCTACATTGTTTGGCTACACTGTATTGTTAGTTTCTTACTGCTTCAATATCCATATACCTAAAGCTGGGTGGCTTAAAAGAGGAATTTATTGTCTCACAGTTCCAGAGGTTAAAAGCCCAAAACTGAGGTGTCAGCAGAGCTATGGTCTTTCTAGCAGCTCTCGTGGAGAATCCATCCCTGTCTTTTCTAGCATGTGGTTTTTATTGGCAAGCCTTGGTATTCCTGGCCTGTGGCTACATTATTTCAGTCACATGACTGCCTTCTCCTGTCTCCTGACACTGTCCTCCCTTTGTGTGTATGTCCAGATTTCCCCTTTTTAAAAAGACATCTGTCATAGTACATTAGCTTCTACCTTGATGACCTCATTTTCAATTGATTATCTCTGCAGGGCCTCATTTCCAAACAGGCTCATATTCTGTGTTACTGAATCTTTCAACTTATCTTTTGGAGAGGACACAAATCAACCCACAATATTTATTACAAATAATAAAAATTTTTTTAAATGGATATCCTTTTCCAGAAATCTAGCCACATATTTATTCTCTCTCCTTCTTCCTCTTTCTCCACTTCTTCTGCCATCACATTCTGTGAGAAAATAAATATGATTTTTTAACTTAGAGTATGTTTCTAGACACACTTTTGAAAGTGAAATAAGCTGCCCATATTATCCACTTAACAAAGAAACTCTCTAGTACTTTGTAGCATCTCTTAGATTATTTTCTTATATACTCTCCACTTCTATATTGACAATGATAAAAATAATTTTTGTGTTCATGTGTCTTAAGTGCCCAACTCAGTTTAAACTCATTGAAGAAAGGGCTTTTATTTATTATTACTCTCACAGAAGAATGCTCTGGTCACACTCTCTTGGCAGAGCAAATGATTGAAGCAGATCACTAATACCTCTCTACCCACCAACAAATGTGCTGCACCAAGAAAAGTAACTACCCTTAGGTTCCATAAAATTATAAATATGACTTACTGCCATATAAGTAATGCCATCTATAAGTAGAGTTTCCAAGAAAAATGGTTATCTAATACCTAACAAATGATGGCATATGATTATTTGACGAGTTTGGGGCAAAGCACAAACAAGAGAATGAGCAGGAAGTTTCTTTTCCAACTATAAAACCTCATTAAATTCATTCAGAAATCCTTGATTATGCACCACTACTGCAAGATATCAGAAACTGATAGAAATGCACAGGCAAGCTCCTGTTCCCAAAAAAGGAGGCAGAAAAATAATAATAACAATGTAATGAACTGCTAGAAGAAGATGAGCCTGGTGTTTTGGAGTTTCATAAATTTTGGTATATGGGTGCTTGATTGTCCCAGGAAATTTAAAAGGGGGGCACTTAAACTGAGAAGGACATGGTTAGTAGAAATTAGCAGCAGAAAAAGTGGGAGGTGTATTCCAGGTATAGATAGAGGAGAAGTAAATTCCTAGTGGGAATATAGATACGAAACATTCAAATACCTACAATTCTATTAAAGTTCTTAAATCTAAGTGCTCCTAGGGGAGTGGTAGGTGCAATTAGAGAGGCTGGAAGGAGCTACATCTATAAGCAAAAGCTGAACTTTTACCCTGGAAGTGACAGAGAACTATTAAAGAATTTTAAGCAAAGAAGTGGCAGTACCAAGTTACTTTTTAGAAATATCATCTCACCATAAGAAGAATAAATTAGAGTGTGAGTCTCAAGGCCTGGAGGTCATTGGGAGATAGTTGCAGTAGGTTAGGTGAAAGGTAGTGTAGATGAAAGCCCTGCACTAAGAAAGTGGCACTGGCAGAAGGACAGAGGAGACAAATAGATAAGAAGTGCTTAAAACAGTATCTTTCAAACTCCAGGCCCAACCCATTAGTGAGTCATGAAATCATTAAGGGACAATAGCTGGGTTTTATGAATAAATCATCAGTGTATCACATAGTTCTTTTGTAGGAATTTAGGTTTGAAAAAACCAAGTATATTTTGAAATAAAGGATGACATATTGATAGAAATCATAACTTAGTAATATTTTAATTCTTCACCAAGAGGATGTTTGTATAAACATGGATTTACATAAGTGTGGGTATGGATATATGGGTACATGATGTCAAATGAAGCTACTCTGAAGATCATGAATAAAAATATTTGAAACGCTTATAAAGTAGTATATAATAGGCCTTGGTTACATTTAGACAAGGTGGGACAGGCTACAAAACATAGTGTGGCTAAATTGACGATGGCTACTTGCACATATGTTTTATTTTGAACATAAAGTTTGAGGAGTTTATGAGCTTTCCCGGAGATGTTGTCTAAGGAATATGTGGGTGAATAGGTCTAGGATGAAGAAATCAAAGCTGCAGGTAGATATATGGTTTGGTATCAGTAGCACATTAAGAATTGCTGAAGCCTTGGGAAAAGCCAGTGTCAGGCAGAAAGAATGTGAGAAGCACAGGGAAAATGTAAGTGAATCCTGGAGCACACTAATGCATAGGGTTTGATCAAAGAGGGGAAGGAAGCATGGAAGAAAACCAACAGAAAATGAGGCTCCACCAGTCCAAGGATGAATTTCAAGAAAACAGAGTCCAAATGTTTAGATGCCATACAGAAGTTAAGACAATTGAAGTCTGAAGACCCTGTGTTGTCAATTAAGGCTTCAGTGAGAGCAATTCCTGGGAAATGGTGGGGCAAAAGTAGTTTGCTGGGAACTGGGAAATTTTTTGTTATTTCCTTAGCAACATTCCATGCTAAAACTGGGACAGTCCCAGCAAACTGGCATGGTTGATTACCTAGAATTTGAAATAGCAGATAAGCTAGAGACCAAAGGAAAAAAAAAAAAAGATTCTTTTTCTGAGACTTGACTCTAAAGAGAAAGATGCAGAATGACAGGAAAACATGAGAGAATGTCACTGAAGATACAAGAAAGAAAATAGATGGAGCGATATCTTCCCCTCACGGAGTGGGAAGAGCAGGATCCCGAGCCCTGGAGAGGAACTCGTGTGGGAGTGGGAGAAGAAGAAGTATTACAATAGATGGTCTCTCTCTGGTCAAGACCTCATCGTGAGAGGAAACAGGTGGAAACTTGCATGGAGGTGGGCAAAGGCTTGGGACATTCAGAGGTGCAGGAAGATGCTAAGACACATTCTAGGAACCAAGAAACATCCAGCTGAGAAGGAAATCATGACTTTGTATCCCAGGAGTGTAATTATTATTACCAGTCAGACTTAGGGTTCTAGACCTATCCAAAGTCATTCAACTGAAGGCATCAGTTAGAGACATCAGTTGTTATTTCTTGTTAGACAGTATCTCACTATGAAGTTCAGGCTGTCCTTGAACTCACTACATATCCCAGGCTGGCCTCAAACTCATAGTGATCCTCCTACCTCAGCCTCCTGAGTGTTGGGATCGCAGGCGTGCATCACTACTGGCCAAGACAAATTATATTGCTGGTCTTGAAAAAGACCTACTATTGTACTTAAACATAATTATTTGTGAGTAATCATATGGTTAAAGAGACACAAGAACATATTCTAACTGGAAGAAATAACATAGTAGAGGAAGCAATAACTTGTTCAGCCCTTGACAGGGCTGTTATAAATGAGCACTACTTACTGTACTACAGCAGGTGGCATGGTCACAAACAGCTATGTTCAGACTGGAAGGCAATGTGGAGAGAAGAATCAGAGATAGGGGAGTTTGGGGACCACATGGAGGTCTAGCACACAGTCTTAATGGCCTGGATAACAAGCTGTTTCAAAACTAGAAATAATGCTGAGTCTCAGCTGATTCGTATCAAGTAACACCACCCTCTCATTTATATACATCCTATGCAAATACCCACAATATCACCACGTGATAGGCTGTTATCCAATTTTCCAGTGGGAAAATTACATTTTAGTGTGGTAGGTATATAACTGGTCTATGGCTGGAAAATTAGCAAAGACAAGAAGTGCCTAAGTTCTCTGACTCAGTTCCTTCCCTCAGCCTTTTTATTTCTTAACTTATAACAATGAGAGTAAGAACATCTAAACACAGGCCTCTATACCAATCTAATGAGACAATGTATGTCAAAGTGCGAAGCACCCCCACAGACACCGTACAGATATTTGTCTAGCATAGTAGTCCTCAACTGGTATTAATTTTGCCTCCCTGGGTACAGGTAGCAATGGGAATAATTTTGAATATCACAATTAGGGAACTGCTATCAGCTTCTAATGGGAAGAGGCCAAGGGGACTGCTAAACATTCTACCATGAATAGAACAGACTCTACAGCAAAGAATTATAGTTCCTAAAATGTCAACAGTGCTGAGATGGAGAGCTGTGTTGATAGCATAATGCAGGGGACTGTGAAACAGACACACACGGCACATCAGAGCCTCACAAACAACAAGTAAATCTTGAGATCTGTAACTTGGATCCAGTACTTGGTTTTGACAAGACGTTCAACCCAAGGCTCAGTTTTTAAATGGGGTAATATTACCTGCCTCTTGGGGCTGTTAAGAGGATTGGTGAGTTGGTGCTTACCTCAATGCCCGGCACATAGAAAAATCTGTATTAGTCTGATTAATAAAAGGCAGGACAAGTAAGATAGTGGGGGTAAAATACCTTGTTTCACCAAACAATGTAAGAAGAGGAAAATTAAGAAAAAAATTACAGTGACAAGTCAACCTTAGTAATAGTCACAAGGTTATTGTGAAATTCTATCATGAATTGTACTCATAAAAAAATTTAGATAAATTAAGTAATTATTGCATAATATTGTTAGTTCAAAAAGATTAACCACATTTCACCACTTTGAAGGAAATTCAGACATCAAAACTTGCCAAAGCTCATTTTGTCATTACCAAGACTCATCACTATATTTCTTATATGCTTTCTTAAGAAAGAGATTTTATTAAGAAGAAAGCGATTTAGTGATAGAATTTAAAGTTGTATCTACCATTGCTTGATACCTGTTTGTCTCTGTTTTTGTTTGTTTGTTTTTCTAACAAATTTCTTCACAGTACTTTTGATTTGTGCAAGCACTGATCTGGATTTAAAACTCTACTGTTGCAACATTGGGGTTTTGACTTTCTCGCATCTAGATACTTTTACCATGTATCTTGGCTGCCCAAGCAGCTCTCCTTTGCAATATAATCAACTGGAACAGAAGCAGCCCTTCTTTGCAATGCAATCAATCAGTAGAAAAACATCTCTGTATTTTCTGGCTGTTAGTCTCCTACATTTTCACCTATAAGTCTGGACTGAGTGACCTCCTCTTTGCCCTCCAGCTGTTTACTTCCCACCCAGTCTTGATTCCTCAGCCCCTCAACAATCCTGATAGTGCCCCCATGTCTTCTCTACTACATCCAAGGCTGGTTATTTCTCTGACTCCCCTCCCACACACACCCCCCACCACCACCCCTCTTCCCCCTCAGACAACAGGTCAAGCTTTTCTCTACAGGACCCTTCAGACTGCGTTCATCAAACCTGCTCTTCAGGGAATAGAGGGACTCTTTTGGAAACTTCACACTGTCACTGCCCTCTGCCATAGGGATAGGGAAGGACCGTATGGAAATAAGAAATGGGGAAGCACAGGGCGCAACCAAGGGAGAGGTGTGCTATGGAACAGGAGAGATGCTAAAGATAGGCAGCTTGTAAGAGAAAGGCAATCATGGGGCAAACAGATGAGCCAAAGAAGCATAGAATTTACACCCCTAGCCATTTTCGTGGCTAGAAACCATTTATATACTTACATAATACAGATAGCTGCAGTCAGTCAAGCACTGTGCAGACTCGAGCGTTGTATACATTTCACGCCAGAGCTACCCGACAAGCTGCGAAGCGAGAAGTTGAAAAATACAGTAATCTCCCCTCAGACAAGGAAATTTAGATAAAAAGAGACTACAACTTGCCTTAACTTTCCTTCCCAAAATAGAAAGGAAAAGGAGAGAAATGGAGGCCAAGTTTGCCAGATTTGTCTCTTACCTCAAAGATTTGCAAGAAAAGTAAGCTATGCACGCGTAGAGTAGAAAGAGATGAAAGGAAGCTGAAGGTAGCAAAGAAGGACTCAAGGAAGAGAAACAAAGAGAGGGAGCAAGAACGCACTTGAGCAACAGACAACAGAACCACACCCTAGGACCAGCTCTCAAGGAGCAGTGGATGGGATGGCCTGGTGTCCTCAACAACACTCTCCCCTAAAAACGCTGAGAGGCCACAGGAAAAACTGTCCTCTAAGAAAATACTCAGATCAATAACAATGCACCTCCGCTCCATTTTTTTTTCAACATAGACTTTAATTCATAATGCACTCGAGGGGAGGGGCCAGGGCAAGGTGTACAGCGGGTAAACTCAGTGCACTGACCTTCGCTGAAAAGCTGGAAAAGGTCAGGTAGCAACAAAAGCTACGTCCTGCCCTTTCTGCAACTCCACCCCCAAATATTTCCGAACCTCATTTTGGTTTGGGTTTTTTTTTTGGGGGGGGGTCCAGTAAGAAACCACCGACGGCTTAAATAAGTCCACTTGAGGCCATGATTAAAACGATCCCTAATACTTCGTGTGTGTTTCTGAAGTTTTTTGTTTTTCGTTTTTTACTGACATTTTTATTGCCCCGTTTCATCTCCGTATGCATTTCCTGTGGTTCTCCTCAGAAAAGGCCGGGAGCAGGGGGCGCCCCATGACAGTCTCTCGGGGAGGGGAGGGTACCTCGCAGTCAGTCGGGGTGCACGCCCTCCTCCCCCGGTGCCCCATCCCACACCCCGTCCTGTCGCCAGAGGCTGGAGTACGGCGTGCGGCTGTAGCCCGCGCTGTAGTCGTAGGACACCTGATGGTGCGGCGGCGGCAGAGCGCAGTCTGGAAAGAAGGGGGCGAAAGAGGCCACGGGGCCCGGCCCGTCCTCCCCACCGGCAGAGTCCACCGCGGCGGGGTACAGGGAGCGCAAGGGCTCGTTCAAGGTCAAGCCCCCGCGGGCCGCTGCCAGGGGCGGCTTCTTGGCGGGTGGGCAGCTCTGAGCGCTCCAGGGCTCGGGGTACAGTAGGTTCCCCACGATCGCCGGCGGCGGAGGCGGCTCAAAGAGACCGGGCTCCAGCTCCAAAGGTCCCCGCAGGACCGCGGCCCCGGTGGGAAACACGTCGAGGGGCTCCGCGGCCAGCAGGATGCCCGCCTCCGAGTCGGCGCCATAGTCTGGCCCCAGCAGCTCGAAGAACTCCACCGCCTCCGCGCCCTTCTCCAGGTCGCCCAGACTCACGCCCGGCCCCGACGGGCTGCCCCCGCCGCCGCCCGCCCGGGACGGCTCGGTGAAGAAGGACGGGGGCAGGTTGCGCGCCCGCAGCGGGACCTTCCTGGCGCCCGGCACCGCGGGGCCGGCCACGTCCCCTCCGGCGCCGCCCGCGCTCACCCCGCCGAGGCCAGGCGCCCGCACCGACTCCGCGCCCCCCGCCGGCTCGGCGCCCCCGGGGACGTGGCGCAGCGAGTCGAAGAGCGCGGCCAGACTCCGGCTCTGCAAGCTGGCGGCCGCGGCGGCCTGCGACGCCTCCCTCCGGGGCACCGCCTTGCTGTGCGCTGGGGCCGAGACGGCCGGGGCGCTGGGGACCGCGGGCGGCCGCTTGGGGGGCGCGTCTGCCGCGCCGGGCGAGGGGGGCGGGCCCGGGGGCGCGGCGCCCATGAGGCTGCTGCAGCGCTTGATCTGCTTCTGCAGGTACTTGCGGTGGTTCACCTTGCGCTTGGACTTGCCGGGCTTGTCCAGCGCCAGCTTGATGTTGCTGGACGCCGAGTCGATGAAGCTGAGTAGGTCGCGGGTGGCCTCGCGCACGTCACCGCCCTCGGCTCCGGGCAGCAGCGCATCTGCCGGCGCCCCGTTCTCATCGTCCTCGAAACAACAGCCCTTCTCCAGGGCTCCGAAGGCGCCCCCCAGCCCGTCCGGGGAGCCCCCGAAGCCGAAGGGCACGAAGGGGTGCGTGCTGAGGAGCGCCGCTTGCACAGCCATCGGCGCGGCTCCCCGGCGGTCCCCAGCGCGGCCCGTGCGCCCCCCGCCGGCTCCCGCCCCGGCGTGGCGCTGCCTCCTTGCTCAGGCCCGGCTCGCTGCTCGGCCTCCCGGGGGAGCTCATTAGATCTTGTAAGCAAGGGGCGGAGGGCGGGAGCGCATCGCGACCGCCCCGGTGGCGGAGGGGAGGGGCTTAGCCGGCTTAGTGGGGCGGGGAGGGGGGGGCTCGGGCGCTTTTCTAATTTTATGGGCTTTTTCAAGCTTTAACCCCTTCCTTTCCCTTTGTCCCGGGGTGTTTCTTTCCACTAGTTTCAGCCGCCTGGGGCGAGAAGGAGGCTCGGACCTCAAAGTCCTGTTCACCTCCTGCACAAACACATCTTGAGGCCTGAGACGGTCGTGAGGGGGAGAAGGCAGCGACCCAGACGGTAGTTCAGTCCCAGCTCTGGTAACGAGAATCACCACCAGCTTCTGAGTTTTTCTATGTCTCGCACTGTCCCTGTAGTATATCTTTTAATCTTTGAAAAGCAGCCCTGAGAATCACCTGTTAATACCACCATTTAGAAAAGGAGGAAGCTGCCACAGAGAAGTTCAATGAGTCACAAGGCCTTGTCCAGTTCAATCTGATTACAAAGCCAGCCCCTGTCAGAATTTTACCCCTCTCCCTCTCTTTGCTCATGGGGGAAGCAACCTAGTGTTTCTTTGGCTCTAGTCCTGGTTCTAAGGTTCCAGTGTGAGTTTCCCTGGAACTCTCTGGTCCAGTTCTCTTTCCTCTACTCTTTAGTTGTTAGGAGTAACAACTAGTTTACAGTAAATTGAAGCCAGCACCTGGCCCATCTTTTATTAGTACAAAGGCAGAAAGACACAAGGGAGAAAGAATACACTCTCATTAAGCCAGCTTTTGTGTGAGAGTAAGCCAGCGTGTATATAAATCTCTCAGCATATTAGAACAGAAGATGAACTGGAACCTCTCCCTGGTGTACCATTTAAGTGGCCTTCCAAAATGCCTGTTGCATTTGGGAGATCACCTTGAAGTTCACTTTGACCCACTTTCACTTGGTAAAAATGAGCAATATATTAGACTGATTCAGAAAGGATTTGGGTTGTGGCCTCACTGCTCAATATCCCTGTGATCTGGATTGAAATTCATGCTCTGCTAAGTACGTAGCTTCAGAAAAGACAGCCAGACATGCTTTGTTTAGCATTCTCATGTTCAGTGCATGTAAGATGACCCACCTCACAGGGCACTTGGCTATTTAAAAGCAAGTCCTGAGAAGATCCTTAGCTGTTGGCTGGCTCATTCATAGCCTGGTTGAGTACTTACCCTTACCTATCCAAAGTGCAAAAAGCTGGCTGTTTTTCCTTACACGTCTTCTCTGTCACTAGGTTCATAAGGATTATGAGATCACATATGTGAAAACATTGTGACTGACAAGATGTTCTCTAAGTTCTTTTAATGCAGGTTAGATGAAAAGTACAAACGGAGGAGGTACAGATCATTCCTTTCCAAACTCTTTGCTTTAAAACCTATTTTTCAGCTGTGGCAAAAATGCTTTTGAGCATAAAACTTACCAAAGAAAAAAAAAGCTTAATTTATAAGGCAAAGTAGCCACACCTCAAGGTCATATAGCTGAACAGAGTTTTTCCTTTTTTATTCGGGTTGGCTCAGGTATCATGTTCCTTTCGTATGAGTTCAAAGATGCCAAAGTTCAGACTCAGGCACCCAAAGTCTAATCACTGATGCCCAGAACTTAGTGAGAAATGCCCAGGACTCTACATTTGTTGTCTTAAGATTGAAAAATCTCTTAAGCCCCTGAGAGTTACCTAAATCCTGACATAGTCATATTCCAAATAAACAGAATATGGAAAGCTTTCCATGCAAAAGGCTTTCTTCACTTTCAGATAATTAGGACTGTACACCACAGTTGACTTGAAGTTAGATGAGGTCAAATTCCAGTCTTAGGCCTGCCTATTGTTAGGTAAGTGTCTTTAAACAAAATGGTTCATCTTCCTGAGGTTCAGATGCCTCACCTGAAAAATGGGAATGGTGATAACTGTCTGCATGGTTTTTGTGAGAATTACATAATAGTCAAATAATACTTTGAAATCTTACCTGCTTCCCATATGCACAATAGAGATCATCTCATCTCCTCAAGGTTGTTATGTGATGGTGTATATGAAAGCACCGACTGAGCATGCAATAAAGACTCAACAAATGTCCATGATCTTGATTCTTTTGGCCCCAATCATTCCTTACCAACACATCACATTATGAAATTAGCATCGTTTCTCCTTTTCCCATGACAAAGTGAGTGCCTATCTTCAAGTGCAGGAAAGTAGCTATATTTGCAGAACTTCTAAGTCTACATAGTGTAGCAGAGGCAGTGCTGAAACTATAGCCAGACTCTGATAGTTGGAATCTAATCCTGTCTTTACTATTTGACTGACAACAGAAAACTTACCCTGTGAGTTTTGATATTCCCACCTATGGAGAGGGAATAATATGGACCTATTTTAGAGAAAGTCAAGAAAATGATTGAAATGAAAAGTCCTTTGTCAACTGTAAACCTTGACATACAAAAATAACATATTGATGACTTAGCCTGATGCACAAATAGCCATGCAGTCATTTACTCATCAGAATTCAACAGAAAGATATTGATACCCACAATGTGCTTAGTACTATGCTAGTAATGGGGATGCAGAGAAAAGAAGCTCTGATTCCCACCCTTTCTGATGGAAAGGAAGACACGCGGACAGGTCATCGTAATATAATGTGAAGCATGTCTCAGTAGAAATAAATTAAATATAACATTATTGATTCAGAGATGTCAGTTCTGCCCAAAGGAGTGAAGGCCTTTACAGGTACCATTTGATATAAGACTTAAATGCTATTTTGAGTATGTCAAGCAAGTAAGAAATATGTCTCTCAAACAAAGGCATGGCTAAATGAAAGCAATGGCATTTATGGGAAAGGGTAGGCAATAAAGCAACAAAAAATAACTTATGCTGGAAGTAATTCTATACCTCAGATGAAATATGTCCTTAAAGCTTCCACTATCAAACTCAGTTGTGCATATATCCTCCACCTTTCTCGGTTGCTTTTTTGCATTGATCTCCTTTCCTTTGGGATAGAGTTCTATCTGCAGTGTAATTGGTTTCAGTCAAGTCAGTGGCCTGATCCAGTGAGGCCCATCAGCCCCTCCTCCTACACCCTGAGTGAGCACGTTCACTTGAGTGGCTTTGACATCAATACATTTCACTTCCTATAGAGCGGAGGGACCTGACTCCAGCTTGCACCAGAGACTTTGCAGAACTCCAAGCTAGAGTTCTTTCCTCCAGTGATGGCTAATGCTGAGCAAGTGGGATTAGTCTCCTTGGGAACCAAGCCTCCCAGGGGCTGAAGGGCTGAACTCGCCCCAAACCATTTGGGAGAATTGAGATTTCATATTGTTCTTTTACACTTGGATTTCAGAACATTATTTAGACAAAAGCCCACCTGAGAGCTTCCTCCTTTTTTGTGGGTAAATATAGCAGCAGGATCAAAAGCTGACTTACTTATTTTGTTTTCCTCTTTGTAACTTTAATCATATCCCCTGCAGGACAATCTTAGTCCTCAGAGATGTCAAGAATGCACATTTATAATGAAAGAAATAATTATGCATCTTTTTTCCTCTCTCCCTAAAGCAATTTCCTGTCACTCAGTAGTTTTGAAATCTCAAATAAAGCAAATTAATTCCTCACACAGTTTATATTTATAGTATCACTATCATCACAATAGTGTTATCTTACTAATTGCACACACCTCCCAAAATGTCTTTTACTTTTTTCCCCTCATCTTTTACCCCCTGCAAACTACATTCTACCAGCAATATATCATAATTTCCAAGTTAAAATATTAGATGTTACCCTGATTACCTGTAGTTGCATGACAAATCACTCCGAAATTTAGTGATTCAAAGCAACAACCATTTTATGATGTCCAACAATGTTATGGGTCAGTGCATCCTAAGTGAATCTTCCAGGCCTTGTGACATTGGCAATATCTAGCCTGGAGGATCCAAAATAGCATCAGTGACATGACTGCATCTGTGGTTTCACTGCTGGTCTCTCCAGCATGCTTATCTAAGAGCTCTCAAACTTCTCACACGGAGCCTCAGGAATCCTAGATACTGACACAAGAAACTCACAGGCAACTTTCCGGCTCCTTCATATCCAGCCCTAGAATGCCCAGAAGGTCACTGTCACCACACTTTATTAGTCAAACAAGTCACTAAGCCCAGCTCAGATTTAAGGAGAGAGACATTAGAACACAGCCCTTCATGAAAGAAATAGCAAAGAATTTATTTGGTATGTCTCTTAAATCTTTTTAAATCTGCAATCACTTCCACCCCTCATTTTGTTTACTTTGCAATTAGTTTGTTGAAGAAACTAAGTCATGACTTTGTGGACTTTCCCACATTCTGTACTTGTGGTTGATTGAACCCATCTCCATAATGTTATTTAACCTGCTTCTGTGGTCTCTGTGTTTCCTGTAAATGAGAAGTAAATATAGAGATTTGGTCAGATTTGTGTTCTTCTTTTATGTACTCTTTCTATATTATACAGCATATTTAATACTTTTAGAATAACAATATCATTTCCTTACTAACAATATAATTGCTACCATTGGATTTCTTTTTATTGTTTCCTCATTTTCCGCCATTGTTTCATTCTCCAAACATCTCTCAACAGTCTTCCTACATTTTAAATCATTTTTGCTCATGCCACCAAGTCAATGAATAGATTCATTTGTTTTGCTTTGCTTTTTATTTTCTAAAATAAATTTCTACCTCTTCAACTGGGCATGGTGGCACATTCCTGAAACTCTTGATGAGGCTGCAGCAGGACGATCACTGTAAGTTTGAAGCCAGCCTGGGCTACATAGTGAGTTCAAAGCCACCCTGAACTACATAGCAAGACCTTGTCTCTAAAATAAAATACTTTATCAATCTTTAACTTTTTCAAGTTTTTTGAAAATTTAAATGAGTTAAAGTTCAGAATATACCACAAAGCATATTTACAGAGGGCTCACTCATGGGTGGCACCCTCCACTTTGTTTTCTCCCACGTTCTTGTAGGTAATTGTTTTAGTTCATTTGGGTACAGGATTATAATTTGTGTCTTAGTGACTTTCTCAAAACTGTGACACAATAACCAACATCCATAACTTTTAGGAAGAGAGATTAATTTTGCCTCACCATTTTACAGGATTCAGTCCATAGTTGGCAACTTCAAGGCAGGAAGAGCTTGTTAGAAGGATCTGGCAGAGGAAAGTTGCTCACATCATGGTGACTAGAAAGCAGAGGAAAGAAAGGAGGCAGGGAGACAGTTACACCTTTTTAGGTCATGCAGCCAGTGACCCACCTCTAATCAAGTCCCACATCCTAACAGCACACTCAGACTGAACTCACTGAAGAATGAATCTACTGCTAAGCATGCTCCCCTCATCATCCAATCGCCTTCCAAAAGCCCCATTTCTGAACATACTGAGACTTGGGAGCATTTTAGATCTAAACTATAATATTCCACTCCTGATCCCCAAAAGACCCACATCCATCTCTTTATACAAAAGGCATTTTAGTTCTTTTCTTGGAGTTACCAGTATTAACAATTTCAGCAGTACTCAAAAGTCCAAATCCAAAATCTCCTGAGGTTGAAAGAAAGGTCATAGTTGTGAGCCCCTGTAAAAATCAAGAAGAAAGTTAAACATGTCTGATGTACAATAGCGCAGAGTAAATATTTCCAGTCCAAACAGGAGAAATAAGGACATAGAAAGAAATAGGACCAAAGCAAGTCTGAAACCCCACAGGGCAAACATTGAATGTTCTAGTTTCATGTCCAGCACCCAGGGCAAGTTGTGGTGGGATGTGAAATCCAGTGGACTTGACAGCCCTGTTTCTATGACAGACAGTCCTATCCCTGGTGAGTAGGTGCTCCTCACTGCCTCTGAATTTTCTCAGATAGCCCATGTGCCTGACTTCAACTTCCTACAGTCTCCCACTGCTCTTGGCTTCACTCTCACAGCTTCATGCACACCCTCTTAAGGGCACATTGTCTGATGTAACATGAGGTCTTCTAAAATCTTGGAGAAAGCCTCCCTGTCCCCACAACTTTTGTATTTTGCATGTCTTAAAACAAGCACAATGTGGATGATTGCCAAGGTCTGCTGCCATCTCACTGAGTAGGCAGGCCCCCTTGGACCATGGTTGCTGGGCCCTCTGAGTGCTTGGCTGGCTGAGTGCTGGGAAATTCTTTCCTAATTGGTTTTAAATGAGCTAGGCTCCCTGGGTTTCCCTTCTCAAAGCAAAGTGCTTCATTTTGCACCTTGGCCCTCAAGGCATCTTTCCTATTGTCGTGATACAAAATGTTTGGCTTTGTTTCAACGCTAATCTTTTCAACATCCAAGCCCCCCATGACCCCAACTTTGTAAGCATTTCTTTTCTGTTGAAACTACAAACTTTCTGCATCATTTAATTCTATAATTTGTTCATGATTCTTGTTGATCTTGTTAAAAGCAGCAAGCATTATCCAGGCTACAGCCTGAACATCGCCACCTTGAAATTTTCTGTGCTAGATTAGTCTGCCATCCCTAATCTCAGTCTCATGAACAGTCTCAGAACATGGGGAAAATGAAGAAAAATTTTCCACCAGAGAGGAACAGACAGGACCTTGGGTCCAATGGCCAACAGAGATTTTGTTCCCAACTAAAACCTCCTGAACCTGGCTTTTACTATTCACATTCCTGTCAATGTCTGTGTCTTGTGAACACAAACCAGAATCTCCCATAGTACTCAGATTACAGCATTCTAGGCCCATGCTAGCTGGCAACTCCAAGACTTTCCAAATTTCTCTTTTAGACAAGTTCCAAAGGCTTCCAAACAACATTGGCAGGTATGTTCATAGCAATGATTCCCCCTCGGCACACACACACAAACCCTGGTAACAAAATCTGGCTTAATCACTTTCTTATCACTGAGACATAATACCAATGCCCACAATTTAAAAAGATGACAGTTTTATTTTGGTTTATGTTTTTTAGAGAATTCTGTCCATTGTAGGCTGGCTCCAAAGGGTAAGGTGGAGATCTGGCAGAGGAAATTTGTACATGTCATGGTAGCCAGAAAAAAAGAGAAAGAAGCATGGTGGCAGGGAGGGAGATACACTCTTCCAAGTCATACCCCCAGTGACCTGCCTTTAACCGTCACCTAACAGCATGTTCAGCTGCTGAAATCATTAACGGATGAATCCACTGATGAGTATAGTGGCCCCATGATCCCATCGCCTTTCAAACACCCCACCTCCAAACATACCAGATTTTGGGAAGACATCCTAGATCTAAAACTGTAGCAATTTGTTACATAAATCATATTTTTATTATATACATACTGTACCTTTTTATTAGTAGATATTTGCATTGCATATTGAGTAACTTTACTGTGAGTAGTTAGCACATATGCATGACATACCTTATTGCTTTTTATATCCATTTCCCCTTCCCAACCCCCTCTAAACATCTCTTAGTCCCCCTCCTATTTACCTAAGATTTATCTCCATATTTCCTATCATCTCTGTTTTATTTTGCTCTTTGATTTATTTATGCTTTGGGTTTCTCATATAAGAGAAAGTATATGGCATTGTGTGTCTGATATATTTCACTTAACATTATGGACTCACGGTGCATCCATTTTCCTGCAAGTAACTCAAATTTATCATTCTTTATAGCATAATAGTACTCAATTATGCATAAATGCCATTTTTATACATTTATTTGCCATTGATGGACATATAGGCTGCTTCCAAGATTTAGCTATTATGAGCTGCTTCTATGAGCATAGGTATACATGTATCATTGTTACATGGTATCTTTAACTCTTTCAGGAAGATACCTAGAAGAAGAAAACCTGGGTCAAATGGAATATCTACTTTAAGTTTTTTGAGAAATTTCCATACTAACCTCCATAATGGTTGTACTAGTTTACACTCCCATCAACAAGGTAGGAAAGTTCCTTTTCCCCATAGCCTCACCAGTCATTCGTTATTGTTGATTTCTTGATGATTATCATTCATTGTGGAGTATATGGAACCTCAATTGTGCTAATTTGCATTTCACTAATGACTAGTAATTGAACATTTTTTCACATTTTTACTTTTGTAATATTTGCACTTCTTCTGAGAAGCTACTGGTACTTCTTCTAAGAAGTGTCTAAATATTTCACTTGCCCATTTTTTCATTGGTTCTTTTATCTGATTTTTTTTAATTGTTCATATATTCTAGATATTAGTCCTCTGTCCAATGGCAAAAACTTTTACCCATTCTGTAGGTTGTCTCTTCACTCTGTTAGTTTTTTCCTTTGCTGTGCTTTTTAATTTGATGTGATCCCATTTATTGATTTTTTAATGTTATTTCTGGTGCAGTTGGGGTTCTGTTCAAAAACACCTTGCCTATGCTTTTGACTTCAAAAGTTTTACGTATTTTGTCTTCCTTTAGGTTAATTGTTTCTGATTTAACATTTAGTTCTTTGATCCATTTTCATTTTACTTTGGTCCATAGTGACAGAAATAGATTTAGATTTAATCTTCTGCATGTGAATAGCAAGTTTTCCCAGCACCATTTTTAAAAGAAGCTGTCTTAACACAGTGTATGTTTTTGGCCTCATTGTCAAAGATCAGGTAGTTGAATGTGTCTGAGTTTGTTTTTGCATTCTCTTTTGTATTTCATTGGTCTTCCTGTGCAGTACCATGCTATTTTTTATCACTGTAGCTTTGTAATATAACTTGAAATCTAGGATTATGATACCTTCCACTTTGTTCTTATTGCCCAGGATTGCTTTTGCTATTCTGGTTCCATACATTTTTTTATTGTTTTTGCCAGTTCTGTGAGGAAAGCTAATATTTTGATTTGTATTGCATTAAATGTGTATACCAGTTTTGGGAGAATGGTCATTTTGATGATGTTTGTTCTACCTTTCCAGGAACAGGGGTTGCCTTTCCATTTTCTGACATCCTTTTCAATCTCCTTTTACAGAGGACTATAGCTTTTGTTATATTGTATCTTTAGTAAATTTGTTGTTCATGTTTTGAAATATTTTATTCAAATCTTCCACTTTTTTGTTTCTCCCAATTCTACATTGGTCAGTTTGTATGATAATTGCACTATTTTTTGCATTATGCCCTCTAGGCATGCAAGGAGTTTATTTTTGCCATCACTTCACACATCCTGGCTATCTTCTTATGCTTTCCTCTCCATCAGGGCCCCCTTGAATCTGCTTTGGGAGAATTAGGAGTCTTTGGGGGCATTTTGCTGCTTTGCTTTTTAAAAATTGTTTTTGAGAGTTGAGAGTGAAAAGATACGAGGATATATTTAATTATGTTCTATGCTAAAGTGATGTGCTTGTTCCTGGTTTATTTGTCTAGAGATATTGTCTACCCCTTCAAGTTACTCAATTTAATTTAGTTGGTCCCCATCATTGCATCATAAAGAGAAAATTCCTACTGGTTTTAATGGCACCAACAGAGCCAAGCATACAGCAATCATAAGCACTAGTATTTTATTTCAATAATTTCACCCCTCTTTGTCATTACCCCTGAAGACTATATTGTACTGATATCTGTAATTTATCTGTGATGTGGGTGTGGTTAGAAGAAAAGAGAATGGAGAAAATCAAGGGATTATATCAATGAGAAAAGAGAAAGGTAACAGAAATGTTAATAGGTTAAAGAAAAAACAGGAGAAGAACTCTGTTCAAGTTATTTTGCAGCTTCAGAAAAGGGCTAGTATTAAAAAGGTTTGAGAGAGTATTTCTTTAGGAAGGAGGATTTGCAGATGGAGCAGAAGTGTATTTAAAGATTGAGGATGACTGAGATTGCTGTTAACTGTTAATATGTTTGTAGGTAATTTTGTTTGGATTCTCTGAATCCAATTTTGTTAAGGATTACCCTATCCATCTTAGTTACTTTTATTCTTGCTGGAACAAAACACCTGACACCCAAAGTTAAAGGAGAAAAAGTTTATTTTGGCTCACAATTGTAGTTTTCAGGCCATAGCTGGCTAGCTCCAAGGCAGAGGGGCATGGCAAAGAAGAAACAGTCCGTGGTGCAGCAGGCAGAAGACAGCCAGCTGCAAACAACAAGCAGCAATAGCCTTCTTCGCACCCCTTCATATTCCATGCAAGCTACAAATCTATCTACTGATCCCACCATACCCAGGGTGGGGCCTCCTGTTACACCCAAAACAACTCCAGACCAATTTAGTTACCACACGCCCTTTATCCCAATATCACACAACCAATCACCTCCAAAAAGAACCACCTATGTGCACATGAGGTGTAAGGAGAGCATCTAGATCAAGCCATAACACTCTCATGACTTTAAATGGTACAGTCTAATTTATAGCACTGATAATTCTTATTCTTTAATTTATACAGGCCCCTGTTATAGTTTTGTCTGTTACACTTTTGCCATTAGATAGATGGAGAGGAGGGGAAAGCAAGGAAGCAAAACAATAAGGAAGAGAGAAGCACAAAGAACAGGGAGGGGAGAGAGCCAAAGTACAAGAGAGAAGAAACATTAATAAAGGGAACCGGTTAAAGGGGAAACCCTTGAAACTTAAAATATAACCAACCAATATCAATAAAGAAGCAAGAACCTAAAGAAAAAAGAAGGGATAAATGAAAACAAGTAATAGAAGGAAAAGAATAGAAAAACAAAGAACCAGAATGCCCCAAATACAACAAAGTAGCAAGGATACAATAACTACAGTTACCAAAATAACAATAGAAACAAAAATTAAACCTTCCATGCAGTGGTAGCATTAACCCAGGGCCTCCACAGGGTTGCCTCTATACTGGCATCACTCTCTGGTTTCTCCCTTGGTCTACATAATTGCCTGCCTGAAGCCTTGAGGGTTTTTGTTCCCTCCAAATATATCTCCTGGTTTGGAGCTCCAGGGATGACCTCCTAGGGACCTCCATGGAAATTCCTCCTTTCACTCAGTCCCATGATTTCCTAAAATGATGCCAGGCCTGGAGTGGGGGTGGGGGATATTGTGGTCCAACGGTGATCTGGTTTCCTCCCCAAAGAATGTCTAAATACTGAATTTTAGTCTAGGTCAGTGATGGCGAATCTTCTACAGCTTTTAGTGATAGCAAAGAGTCAGCTGCAGAACCAAAATTTTGCCACCACTGGTCCAGGTAAATTCTCTGTTTTTCTCCTTTATCTGACATTACATTTCACCCCTGCCTCAGTGTAACCGCTTTTATTAAGTACCAATTCAGAAACATTCACCTATCTGTTGTCCCCTAGTCAACCATATTCTCTCTTCTCTCATTTTGATCGATTAACAATATATGTTCATCCTCTTTTTTTACAGTTGAACAGTTTTTTACTAAAGGGGTCTACCAGAATTTTCCAACAAGATTCATTTCCACTAGCTTACTTAGGGTTTTCCAGATCTTTTATATTACAAATAATAGTGAAATAGATAGCTACTATGCAAAACCAATTCCTGGTCTGATTTTAACAAGTCCTGGCTCCACTTACAGTATCACTGTGGTTACAAAAAATGAGGCACATACTCATTTATATTTAATTCTTTCTTTCTTATAAAACTTATACATACGTAAATAATAGCTGTGTGCTGCATTGCTTTAATGATGCCTTCAGTAAATTAGTGCTCCTTGGGGCCAAGCCCCCTTGCATAACGGCATTGCCATTTATTCCATCAAGAGCTGGAGTCTATTTCTCCACAAGTTCAAACTGCACAAATTCAAACCTTTGCAAGTTGGCAACATAAGAGATTTTGTAGCTTCCGCTTCACAGTCTTGCAATGCTGGAACCCTTACACAGGATGTGAAGGCCCCAGAAAAGTGGAAACCAGGTACCTCCACTGACAGCCACCACTATGAGCTCTAAATACCAGGAAGACTATCTGGGGGTCCCAAGAGCTAGTCAAATCATCAGAGAATTGAAGCCACATAAATAGTGCCAGGCAAGACAGGCAGAAATACCACAAGATCACCTAATCACAGAATCTTGTGAAACAATAAATTTTGGTTTTAATCTAGTAAGTTTTGAAATGGATTATAATACAAGTTTCTTAATAATAATTTTTAAATAAGAATCTTCACTGTAGAATAGCCCTATACACCAATAAATCCACCAAAAGAAACTGAACAGAAAGCCTTCTGCTAAGTGAACACATTGAAAATAACTACTGGGTAGCATACTTCATGTCCTACTCTCTGCCCTTGTTATGCTCATAAATTTAATAACTAGTAGAATGTTGAATCAGAAATATTTGTATACTATCTGGGTCTGTAATTTGACTGGTGGGCCTAGAAAACCAGGTAAAAGGACAGGGTGGTAGGATCAAGAGATCCTAACGTAAAAAAATTCTGGTATTAGTTCAGTTGTTCATTGATAGCAGCACAAAACTCAGAATCTCATTTTTCTGTTCCTTATTTGTGATAATTTTTATCCTTGTGTGGATAGCTTATGGCATACAGACTTTTCCTCAGAATGCTTTCAGATTATATGCAGAAAGGGATGCCTTCCCCCAGAAAACAGCTCTTTTAGCCAAACCTGATTTACATGCTTACTTTTATTGCACTCAGTGACTTTAGGGAGTGAGATTACCATGATTTGTTTAGACAAATAATAATTTGCTCTGTGGAACTGAGTAGGCATCAGCACTTACAGAGCTGGAGGAATCTCTGTTCAGTACTTAGGTAGATTCATATTCTACTCACTGTTTTCAGAAAGAAAAGGGAAATATGGCTATTAAACATGCTGTGTAATGGATAAGATGTCTTTTTGAGTCTAAATAGGCAGAACTTCTAACAGAACCACCAAACATTTGCTTCATTCTCAACAACCTGTAATTGAGGGTTAGAACTTCCAATGTAGTTTAAGTAGGATATCATAGTCACTTTCCACATCACTGGGGCAGAAAACCTAAGTCTCACAATTTGAACCTTATATAGGGATGGAAATATTATCTATCTCCACTGGGGTATTGGTCTCATTTTTTATTGCTGTAAAAAAATAACTGGAGCAGACTATTAAAAAAAAAAAAAACAGAGGTTTATTTTCACTCACAATTCCAGTGACCTTATCTGGTGGTGGCCTTCTCGCTGACAGAATCCTCAAGTGGCACAGGGCGTCATATGGCAAGAGACAGGGGGTGCACACATGTGTGTATGTGTCTTTTGGTCTCATCCCCTCCTCTTATAAAGTCACAATGATTCAATCATAAAGCTCCACCTTAATGACTTTATCTAGTCCTAATCAGCTTTCAGAGGCCTCGCCCCTATGTACCATAGTCAGATTAAGTTTCCACCCTCTTAATGTATCACAATAGGGATTACATTTCAATACATGAAGTCTTAGGGAGCCACAAACTACCCAAAACCTAAGCCATAATGGGGTAAAGGGTTTTGTCAAAACTCATGACTACATATATACACACACATACAAAAATGAAAGAAATCTCATTCTGGCCTCAGTATGAAGCTGAATTGAAAAGAGAAAAAGGCTGAAGATGGTCACCTGTCTTTCAATATTTTCTTCACTCTTTCTGTAATAATTCATTCATCCTGTAACCAGTCTGCTGCAGGCCCAAGCAGATGAGGCCAATATGGAGCTGAAAGATTTGATTTCCAAATAGTGATTATGCTCTCTTCTTTTCCTGCACATGAGGAAAAACACACGAGTCTCTCATGTAATCTTTTTTGCTCAGACTACCTGCAAATACTTGATAGCTTTTACTTTTCATAGACAGTAGGCTGAAGTTGAATCAATATAGAGCAGCACCACCAGAGTGGAGCATAAGGCCACTCAGAGCCCGCAGAGGTTTCTGCAAAATGTAACAGTGCAGATGCCAGAAAAACTCAGGGCCACATAAGTCTGAATAACTTAAGCAGTCCAATGGCCTAATATCCGGTGCACTAGACAGAAATTCTTAAAGACCTAGATACTATTATATGAGGCTGAATTCATTTAATTAAACAGCTTAAGCAGCTCCGATCTGCCGCTGGAACACTTCTCTGCAGAGGGCTAAAACAATGGCCTGAAGGCCAGCTGAAGTTTGCTTTCTCTTGTGTGAGGCCAGCTGGAGTTGCCTAGTGTACAGACTTGGGGAGGGCCAGCACCATGTAATTGCATTAAACCTGCCTGTTCTTTCCGGAAAGTACTTGCTGACTACATTATAGGAGGCAGGGTATTTTCTAGCCTTAGAATACTATACCTATCTTTCCCATCCCCTTCCTCTGGCCCCTAAAATTCACTTTTATTAAAAAAGAATCTGACTTTATTTTTCAGTAAAGAGGACCAAACACAGGACCTCAGACACACTAGCAAAGTACTCTGTCACTAAACTACACCACCAGCCTGAGAATCTGAATTTTAGACACCCCTGCCAATGTCTAGTTCTGCTATACTAACTCAATCTTTCCACATTATTATTAAATTGGTTTTCATTGGGCATAACATTTAAGACAGTAGAAATGCTTTAGGTTATAGTTCTATAAAGCTGAACAATTATAGTTTTGTAAAGCTGAATCACTAATTCCCCTACATTTTCTGAGGATCTGATCCTGCTGTTAAAACCAACATTAAACATTAATGTCTTTCAAAGAGCCTCTCCAGTTCTCATTACCACCCTCCCTTATGCTTCTCTGAAATGTCACCTTTATCTTTTTTTAAGCACTTTTTTATTCAACCATTCACTCAGAAAGCAGGATGCAGGAAAGTTGCAGATTCAAGCCCAGCCTAAGCAACTTAGCATGACCCTGTCACAAAATAAAAAATTTAAAAGAGAGCTGAAGATGTAGCTTATTGCGAAGATCCTGGTTCAGTAACCACTACTCCCCAGAAAAGCTTTTATCGAGCTCCCACCCTACATCTCAAGTGATTCTGAGCATTTGCGCTTATTATTCTTGAATACTCACAAAAACCCTTTCAGGTCAAGAATACCACCTCCATTTTAATGAAGAAACATATACTCACAAAGTTTAGGCATCTTGCCAAAGGTCAAGGGGCTGGTAGCAACAGTGTTTAGCATCAAACAAAATCCTCTGTCTCCAGTTTCAGTCCACTTTGCAGCACCTATTTGTATAAATAACTATCTTCATCACTTGCCAATGTCTTTTGGGAATCAGCTATGTGCTAGGCACCATCTTAAGCATCAACAGTACACACTTCCTAGATATACCATGTACTAGACATAGACAAATGGCACAAACCTGCTTTCCATCCCCAGAACACTGTTTTATAGAAGCACAAGCAAATTCTTCCTGGAGCAGTAAAAAGGGAGTGATTCACTGTGTCTGGAAAATTTTGAGACTATTTCAAAAAGATGCCATTCAGTCTAGGACTTAAAAGACAATGAGAGTTTAATACATTAAAAAAAGAAGTGTGGGGGGTGTCTTAGAAAGCAGGGTCTTCATAAACCAAGACAAGTAAGTTTAAATGTGCAGGATAGCAAGACAATATTGAAGGAGAGGAACAAAGTTGGAAAACTGATACTATCCATTATAAAAATACAATAATCAAGATAGTGTGGTACTGGTGAAGAATAAACAAATAAATCAATGGAACAGAATAGAGACCCCAGAAATATATATATAGATAAGTACATGAATAGCTATAGAGAAACAATCAACTAGTCTATAACAAAGGCAGCGCAATGGAGCAAGCATAGTCTTTTCAACAAATGATATTAAAACAATTAGGCATCCACATGAAGAAAAATTAATCAAGATATAGATTTTACATGCTTTATAAAAATAATTGAAAATTAATTAGAATCATAGACCTAAGTGCAAACTTCAAAACCCTAAAACTACTAGAAGTTAACATATGAAAAATCCTAGATGAGTGTGAGTGTAGAGATGATTTAAAAACAACACCAAAGTTGTGATCCATGAAAGAAATAAGTGATAAGCTAGATTTCATTAAAACTGAAAACTTCTGCTCTGTGAAAGACAATACCAAAAGTATAAGAAGACAAGCTAGCACACTTCCCAGAATCAACA
>RJWM01021220.1:0-35419 GCA_004363535.1 Dasyprocta punctata | reverse complement strand
CTGCCTCTCCACTGGCTGGCAAGTCACCTCACCTCATGTAACCTGCTTTTCCCAGCTTCCAAATTAGGATAATAGGATACTTCTACCCACACAAGGACGTTGGGTAGCTTAGTTAATTGATGCTGAAATACACTGTGAGATAAAAGGCATTATGGAAATATAAAGCATATTAAAGGACAACAAAGTGAAATATTCAAAATGATGGAAGGTGCAGTAAAACTAATAGATAGATTGGGTAACAGAACCTGAAAGACAATAAAGCTGGGATGACACTAAAGCATAATATTGATTCTGGGTTTTGAAGAGCTCTTTTGATATATAAGACTTAATTTCTGAGTGTTGTAATACCTTCTTTTCCAAATGAATGCTGGCTTTAAAAATGGGAAGTGATTAGTTTCATCAAAGTTAGTCTTGCCTCTATTCTCTGAATTAATATAACCTCTGTAATTGCAATCTTCGTGGCATTTAGTTATAGGTCAAAGGTCAGAGGCCATTCCAAAAAAAAAAAAATACATGGATTTTTTTTAAGGAAAATTTTAGTCACCTTTCTAATCCCTTTCAATTTAATTCAACTGAAGGCCAGTTTGGCATTTTACTGCTCATCGTAATAAAAGCTGACTTGACCAAAGTGACTCTCCTTTTTTCTTTTTCCTGTTTTATCACTAGATCTAATACCTGTGCCTGAGCCATCTGGTTTGACAACCATAATAACTGAAATACCTTCCTTCACCTTAGAGATGCCCCCCTAGAGGCAAATAAGCATTTGGCAGACCCAGTAAATAAAAATATAAAAGGACATTTCCTGCTTGTCCTCTGTAAGGTGGTAAGTAGAGGAGAGGAGCAAGGGGTAGGAACACCTGCTGTCTACCTGGCAGATTTATAGAGCCATTTCAGGTGGGACACACATTTTCAAGGCTCCAGAGAATCTCATTTTTATTCTACAGCAAATTATTTAATTGCATGTTGGTATTCAACTTTGAGTGTCAATGACCTTGGGTGGTTTAAAAAATGCAGACATTGCCCGTTACACTAAAATGCATTCTTAATACTGATTCTAAGCTCTCTGAGGAATCCCATTTTGTCCATTTTTCTTACCACCCTTCTTGATGTCCTTTATTGATTAAAGACATCCCGAAGATAAGACTATTGCAGGGCCATAGGCTTAGGTCTGGAAAAGAAACAAAACATTCTACTCACTCAAAAATATAGCATAGATTGACTTAGGGAATGAGCACCTTCCTCTAGAGTCATTTAGAGTATTTAATGACTTTTTAGAGCTTACACATTGTTATACTGTGTATGCTCTGTGTTGCTGATATCTCATTAATCTTTTGTATAAGTCTCTTTGCATTACATAGTTCTAACTAAACTCAGAGATCAAGTAAACAAGAAACATTTGGGCTTTTTGGTTTTTTTTTGAATTTTGATTAGAAAACTTGCGAGTTAATTGAGAAATTAAAGCCAGTTGACCTTTCATCAAAATCACCCCAGGTGAATATGAGAGAAGACATTGGAGAGAAAACCGCTGGGAAGGAGGAGTTTTCTGTTTGCTACATTTCTCTTGAACAGTACAGTGTCTTGAATTTGTTTTTATATTTGCTTCAGCTAAAGTGCCTGCCAAATTCATGCATGAGATCTTAAGTTTACCACAAGGAGTCCAGTCATTTCCAATTTTTAGAACAATAAGCTATAAATAACACAAACAATGACAGGATTGTGTTGGTTTCCTCCTGATGTACGCTTGCTGGGGGCCTTGATCTTCATCCTTGGGTGGAAAGCAAAAATTGTGTCTAAACTGCAGGGTGATCCATGGCTTTTTCCAAGAGTAGCCAAAGAGGCTGTTTGCAGGAAGCAGGCCTCCTAGCCAGGCACTCGTGGAGTTTATGAATTATTTATTGTGTAAGAGGGATTCTGGCTTTGAGCACAGGGAATGTGGTTTCCCAGGCCACAATTCTTAAAATAGCTGCCTGTCTCTCTTTTATTGCACTATTCATATACAACCAAGTTATGCATCCCTCTTTCCCATCCCCAGACACATTTTTTTCTTCTTTTAGTGGCAGGGGACAGTAACACTTAATTTCTGCTTATTAGGAGTTGCTCTCAGGATGGTTCCCTTCCCCAGGGAAAGGCTTATGTAATGGGCAATCCAAAATCACATTCATAAATTCATCATGATTCATCTCAGTACTATTACAAATGGCAGGTCCCCAGAAATTAGTATTGTACTTAAACGCATCCACATAACTGAAAGATTGCTTCTGGGCATGCTGCATGGCTCATGATTTTTCCACATTTCTGAAAGTGTGTGCCTTCATGACTCATTTGTTCATTATAAGCTTTCATCTGGACCTGTTTGTCCATCATTAATTGATACACATTTCACCCAGCCAAAGGCAGTTGCTGTCTTACGCTGATCTCTTGGGTGAACATAGTACTATTTAGACCCTGGTTACCATCTTCCCTTTGTTACTCTTTATTCTACACAATATCTGTCCATGTCACTAATGGGAGGCTTCCAGGTCCTCAGTATAAAGGAAGATCTTAACTGATCCCAAGGGAGTCTTAAAGAAAAAAGAATTACATCATGAAACCAATGGAATTATATCTACTTTTATCTGACTCACAAAGCGTATGTGGTCAGCAAATATTTGATTCTTTGCATAATTTTATGTTGTTAATTAGATTGGAGAGTGGTAAGGAAAAATGTAGAGAAGTTTGCATTCATGTCCTATTTTTGGGCAGAAAAACTTTCTTTCTACCTTCCTTCCTTCCTTTCTTTCTTTTTATGAGCACAGCGACCCAGATGAAGTTAGATGTATCTGGATAGCTCCCACTTCATCTGTGTTCAATTGATCCAAAAGTATTTACTGAGCATCTATTACAACAATGTATGTATTCTGTGCTGTAAGTCAATAGCAGAGAGGTAATTCCCTTGAGGATCCCACAACCTGAAGAGTCCATGATGAACATACACTATTTAAGTACATCAGGTGTGCTTCTAGCAGCATCTTCCTTGAGTTGCTGAGGCCATACTTGGATCCTGATGTTAAGAGAAATTAGTCAGTCAAAAAATTGCTTTTGCCATATAAGCTACTTCCCCCAGTTTTTAGACCTTACCGAATCACAAGTGCTTAAGAACAAAGTTGGTATTTAATTCCATTTTTCCATTCTGGTACTTCCTCAATCAAGCATGTGGATCTTGGAGATAATGGAGGACCTCCAAAAAAAGTCCATTTGCTGACCACTGAGTTCATTCCTATTACAGTCTACCTATTGCAAGGTAGATTCAGTACTATCCAAGAGGAAAAATGCTCAGAGGTTTAGTACTGTCATTAATGTCCCACTTGGACCTTATCCAACATACATTCTTGACACTCAGCATTCAACAATAGTCTGTGTCAAGGGTTGGCAGATGCGGTAATTACTGCGTTTTAGGTTTTGTAGACTGGGGAGATTCTGTTGTGTCTACTTGACTTCGAAAGTGGCAAGCTACAGAGGGCTCATGAGTGAACGTGGATGACTTTGTTCTAATAAAACTTTATAAAAACAGGAAGATGGTTGAAACTGAGCCTGGGACACACCTTGCAAAGGCTAGGACATTAAACAGGTATATCTGGATATTATCTGAATTCAAAGAGCATTTTGAATTTTTAAGTATATGTCAGAACTTTAGATATTGAGTATTTAAACAAGGACTCTAAATTAATTTTTAATTTTTTCTTATTCAGTGCACAGTTTAAAAGTAAAGCTATGTAAAAGAATATCTAAAGAAATAAAATTTGTGCTTGCTCTAAGCAACTTGCAATAATGTAGGAAGGCACATCCTACCCTTGAAGAGATACAGGCCCTCAGAAATGACTTGTTCTTGGTCAGAAAGCAGCCAAGTCAGAATACAAAATCATTCATCTGTGAGCTCAGTCCTTTTCCCTCCACTGCAGCACGTGGTCTAACGGGTGGAGATCTCTGGGTAAAATGCAGACTTTGAGGAAGAAGAGGGGATGTATGGTTCATCCAGGTTCCCACACCCTTGAAGCTGTACTTCAGCTGCCTACTAGAAATAGCTGAAAAGAGAAATTGGAGCTTTCCCTAACAATACCCAGAGTCATGCTATAGCTCAGGCTGAAAAGAGAATTGTCTAACTTTCCTTGTCGCCCAAGTTCAATGTTTGCTGTATAGTCATAGGAGGCATCTGGTAATCTTCCAAAGACTTTTTACTGTCATTTGACAAAAGAATATCATGTTTTTCTCAGAGCTGCATAATGCTCAAGACAGAAAAACAAAGATCTATCATTGCTAAAGGGAAGTCACTAGGGAAATTATTCTAAGGTATTTCGATTCAAATTCAAGTAATGCATACTGCCACATCCAACAATCTCTTGTAACTCCTTTTTATTGATATCACTGCAGTGTTTGCTGGTATGATTTGCCGGGTTCTTTTTGGGAAATCGCCTAAGGTTGTATGACATTAGAATTCTCCTCCTAAAATGGAGATATTTCCCCAGGAACAGTCCCAGACTTTCAACATTCTGGACTTCTTGTCATCTGCTTTAGCCCTTATCTAATTTTAGGGCTTGAACTCCTAACCTCTAATTGAAGAAAGGGGAAAGAAAGAAGAAAATGAAACAATTATTCAGTACTTGAAATGTGTTGCTAAGGATCTAGTAATAGAAAATACAAATATTTCACAGCCTAAGAGATAGAAAATACAAAGATTTAGTAGCTTGAGAGACACAGAGAGGGAGTGAGAGTGAGACAGAGAGAGGAGAAGAGAGAAGGAGGGGAAAGGGGAAGGGAAATAAAGGGAAAGGAGAAGAGAGAAGAGAAGAAAAGAGCGGAGGAGATGAAAAGGAGAGCAGAGGTGAGGAGGGAAGGTGAGGAGAGGAGAGGGGAGAAGAAGGGAAGAGAAGAGCAGGCAAAGGAAAGGAAGGGAAGGTAAAGGAAGGGGAGAGCAGGGAAGAGAAGAAAAGAGAAGAGAAGAGAAGAGAAGAGAAGAGAAGAGAAGAGAAGAGAAGAGAAGGGAAGGAAATAGCTCTATAACATGTAGATTCTGGTGGAGGTATGCATGTAAGTGGAAAATAGATGAACACTTCTCAGATTCTGAGATGCGAAGGGAAGCTATAAAGAACCAGAAGGGGGACAACTATGCTATATATGGAATTGAATACGAGTTATCTGGGTAAAGACAGGCTGGGTTCACCTCCAAGATTGATTGTACTGCTCCTCAACAGTTGTAGATTATGGCAAGTCACACCAGTTAATCATTGCTAATTTTATTGCTGTCTTCCTTCCTAGAACAAATCTTCTAGAAGGTGCCATTGTTTATCATTGTGTTTCTAGCACCTGAGCAATATCTTGTGTCTGAAAAAGGATCAGTAATAAGTGCTGAAGGATAGAAGTGGTTATACCTAGTTTAGTACTATGAAAGTGAGTCTCAGCAATTGAAAACCAATTTGTTTTTAAACAAATATCTAGTATTGGGAGATGTGGACATTTAGACATAGGCTTACATGAGTTCATCACTTTTTGCTGAAGTTTACCTAGTTAGATATTTCATATCCTATCTTCATTCATGAATTTTTAGCCCTCTAGCTCCAATGTCTCCTTAGGCATTTTCCTTGACTGTGCTACCTCAGACTCAACACAATAAAAATAGCATTCTTTTTCTTTCTCCTGAGTGGAGATGATTCTTTATTTCTATATGATAATTACTAGCCAATTTCTTCTTGTTGTCTTAGGCTCTGGGATGTGAGTGTTGATTAAATGAGAATATAGAAAACAGGGATCTTTTAACAGATGGAATTTTAGATCATTCTGGCATATAGGATTCTCTATTGCCATGATAACTAGCCTTCAACTCTGCATAAACCTTATATAACAGCACCATCCAAGAAATATAAAATGTGAGCTGCAAATATAAGCCACATATGTGGTTTTGCATTTTCTCACAGCCACATTATAAGTGTTACAAAAGAAAAGGAAATATGAAATTAATGACAAATTTTATTTTACTAATATATCTAAAATATTATTGTAAAACAATTACTTGAGATGTATTTTAGATGCTTTAATGTCAAGTCTTTGGAATCTGTGTATATTTTACACAAGTTAGCTCAGCTCAGTTCGGATTAGCTACTTTTCAATTGTTTGATAGCTCTGTTTGGCTAGTGACGATTGTATGGATCAATGCAGTTCTAGACAGTCTTCAGTAAATATTCCTATCAGCTGTAAAATATCATTAACTTCACAAGTCTTTCATTTTCTTCCTTCTCAGTTTTATATTTTTACTATTCAAATCAAATTTACTAAAAGGCAGGTGAAATTTAGTGAAGAGAGTTGGCAGAAGTGTTAAAGAGGAAAGTTAGGGAGTAATCCATGTTGCAATTATAGTTCTCTGTCTAAACGAATTTCTAATCTGAAAAATATCCAATGTATTTAAAAGGTATGTTTGTACAAGTGACATGTTTCCAGGAATGCCGTGTTTACAAGACTGCTGCAGCTGAAAAATCTGCAGAACATTTATTTAATAGTTTTCTAACTCAACTGGGAATGGGAGCCATAACAAAGCACCTGACCATTTAAAGCCACTTTGCTTGGAGTTGCTTTTCAGGAAGAGATTGAAGAGACAGAAGAAAATTAATCATTTCTACTAATATTTACTATTTCTTCCATTTACCTATATGTGTTTATTAACAAATAGCCCAGTATGATATTCATTAACCAAATACTGGTCCTTGTCTTTAAGATCCTGTGTCTCCTACAGTCGAAATCAGACAGCTGTCTGAGTCCTTCCTCTACTTCCATCTCTAAGTAATACCAAGTCCTTAAATTGTGTATTTATAGAGTTACTTGCATTCAACCCCTTCACTTTATAAATGAAGAAATTCTGTTTCAGTCAGTATGTTACATATGCAGGTTCACAAGATTTAAAAACACTAGAACTAGATTTAAAGCCAGGCTTTCTGATGTTTAGTATTTCATGCTTTCTCCTACACATCTCGCCAGTAGAATAATGTCCAAACTCTTTCATCTTTATTCTAAGCCCTGTTCAATTTAAATCCCATCTGTCATACAAATCTTCTTTCAACTCCCAAACCTGTCAACACATTATTCCTTAAAAGACTACTCATCCAGTCATTATGCGAATGCTTTTTGGGAATCTCACGTCTAAGACAGTTTGTCCAGTGCCTAAAGACATTAACCTGCACAGACTGTGTGGCTAAGTGTAGGTAACATCGGAAAGATAGGCGGAGGCCACACTGGCAAGGCAGGTGGAGGGCAAAGTGCTGACAATGTTGAAACTCAAGCCAGGACTTTGAGACATAATTCATTCAACTGGGTAAAATAACAGACGGCTTTTGAATAGAGTGAAAGATAGCAAATCTGGCAGAGTATGTGGAACACATTAAAGCTAGCAATACTTGGAGCAGCCCTGAGGTTGCAGAGCGGTAGCTTATAGAAAGAATAAAGCCTAAGGTTGTCTTTGCTTTTGTCTGTCAATGTGTGTGTGTGCGTGTCTGTGTCTATGTGTTTAATTGAAATGTGTTCCTAATGTTTAAAAATTAGAAGTTTACTTAAAAAAATCTGTATTTTAAAACCCTCTTTAAAAATTAGGTAATCTGGCAAGACAGGACATGCATTCTCATGTGGAAAGAGTCAGCGGGGATGGATGGGAAGCTAACCAGGCATGCTCTTGCTGGCCATATCTATGTCTGTGTTACCTGCTTAATACTTTGGGTGTGAGATTCTCCACTAGAAGTAATAGTAGGGAGAGAACAAGAGAGTAGTGTTAGAAAAATCAATAATGGATTGAGAGGAAAAAAGGAAAGTGAGACAACAGTGATATGATTTGCATATGCTTGCAGTGCCTTTTTGGGCTCGATTTGCAGCAGGTTGAATTCAGGATATCTTCTCTGTATGATTCACCTGTTCTAATGACTTGGTTATGTGTACCCTCCTCCCAGACTGCTTACTAAACAGTGCCCCTTTAGCTGTCTCATCTAGAAGAAAACTAAGATAAGCAAATTAGAGATGAACTGAAATTTAATGTAAGAAATAAAACATTATGTGTATTAGGAGAAATTTTAGGAACAAGTTTGTAGAAAAGTAGTTTTGGGGAAGAAGAAACTTTATGATCGAAGACTTGAAGCCCATAGAATGAATGTATGTATGTATGTATGTATCTATCTATCTATATATATCTATATATTCGAATATATATATAACTATGTCTATACATTTCAGGAAAAGAAAAACATGTATCGTTACAGCTTTTTAGAGAGTAATATGATAAGGTGTATTAAAGTAAATATGAACGCACAATTGACCCAGAACTTTTACTTCTGATGACTTGTTCTATAAAACTGAAAGCACTGGATCATAAAGATGCATGACACGTGTTCATGACGTTTCCTACAGCTTTACATGAAGTGTCAAATGCTGGAAACAACTTGAATGTTCATCAACAGAGGAATAGTAAAATATCCCATTATTCTATCATTAGAATTATGCATTTTTCCACCATAGAATGTTATGCAATACCTAAGATGAGAAATATAAGGTGTTATGTAATATGTAAATGCTATGTAATATATAAGGTGAGACATAAAATGTATTGAGTAAGACAGACAAATGTCAGTTGGATAGATAGGTAAGATGATAAAATTATAAAAGGTGATAAATTCCATGTATATATCTATATCTGCAACACAGAAAATATGGAAGAACATAGAGGAAAATAAAGAGAAAATTAATCCTTTTGTTAAAATGGAAATGGTAAATTGGTCGAGTGGAGGGAGTTTATTTAAAGATTTTAAAATCCTTTTCACTTGTTCTAAGAATATACTTCTTTACAATTAATACAAATAGAGAAAAAATTTCATTTTATAAAGATCATAAATCATGAGTTTTTTGGCTTAGCTAGAAATACCTCATTAAATTTACCATACTATGCAAATTTCTAAGTATCTTAGAAACACTGCCTGGCTACTGTTTGGATGAAACAACATGTGCAGAGATGACAACAAAATGCTGTCACCACTGCTTGGTCCTTGCTACCATCCTTCTAGGGGACATGGCCTACCCCCCACCCCTTTTCCATGGATTCCATTATCATTTGAACGTTTTTCAACACTTTGAGGGTGCCACTATCCACAGACCTGAATTGAAGGCAACATGATACAATTCACCCTTTCTAGTATAACAATAACAACATATATTTGGGCGTGAATCACGTATTTATCCCCATGTGACTTGGGACAAGTTAGCAAGTCTGTCTGAGTCTTAGTTTCTAGTACAGTTAGGCATTATCTCCTGGATATTTTTCTCATGAGATATAAGTGAAGTCTTATCCAAGGATTAAAGGCTCTTCATCATCCCTCTGTAGTGATATTTCTGTTTATATCAGTTAAAGCTTTTGGTTTAAAAATGTTTATCTTCTATCCATTTTGCCTGTTGCCTCTGGAGCAATGGCACCAGTAGCTGCTCAAATGCTTAGCCTGTTCCCCCCAAACTCTTGGTCCTCAATCAGGCTTATCAGTTGCCATTTTTTCCACTTTTGGGAAACATACTATATTTATGTTAAGCTTTCCCAGCAGATCCTAATTCTTTAACTCCTTTTGCCTGTATTCTGTATACAAAGTCTTTGGCCCATTCCTAAAATATGCCATTATTTTTTGGGTTACATAGTATACTGGAATTTATCAGAGACATGAATCAATCTAGAATAGAGCCTAAAGTTGTCAGGTTCTCATCTATCCATCCATTTTTTCATCATCCATCCATCCATCCACCCATCCTGTACTTGTTGAGTGCATACTATTCAATGCTAGATCCTGCCACAGACATTGAGGATTTGACAGTGAACAAGACAGAAAACCTCCTTTCTTCCTCTTGTGGAGTTTCTAATAAGAAAAGACAAAAAAGATTAACTAGCTGACATTAAATAAAGAAATAAATAATGTGATTTTAGTGCTAAGAGTTATAGGAAACAGAAAAGTTCCAAAAACAAGAAGACTGACTTGAAGCCCAGAGATAATAGATGATTCAATGTAGCATATCAATAAAGTTCTAGAAAATTGGAAGCTAGCAAGATTAGAAGGAATAGTCAGAACTCAGGTGACTGAAAGTAACTTAGTGAACAACAGAATACACTGAAATGGGCCAGATGCAAAGAAAGGAATGACTGTCTTTGGTGTCTCTTAGCTTCTATCTGGGAAGAAACTTCTCTAAGAAATTGATGAGAGTGAGGAAAATGGTGGCGCCTAATTAAGAATAGACTGCAGGAGCAGTCTATTTCCAAATTACACTGAGTTTACTATATATTTGGCAAGCTTTTATAATTCCCTTAATTTCAAAGAAAATCAGTCAAAACTCAGATACCATTTTGCACAAAAGTAAAGGAAGAAAAATCCACTTCCTCCAGGGTGTCACAGTGATGCCCCTTACAAATTCTTCTCTTCAGTTACAGTTTCAGCATAATGCTAAGGCATATGATTAAACGACAGCAACAAATTAGATACAATTAAGTGTTTTCAACCCTCCCACATACCTAAAACCAAAGCTGCGAAAAAAGGGCGTATCTCAGGTAATTAATTGCCAAGAAATATTTAACAACTTCTCCTATGCTACATTTAACATGAGGCATGAGTGCTTCGTTCCAATTTAATCATGAAGTTCCCTGAGGACGTGGGCATGTTACTGCAGTACACTAAAGGAAAAAACCCCAAAGCAAGGCTTATTTAATTTGCAACTCTTGCCACACCATTTCATACCTGAATTCTTTATCCTTTGGGCACACATAATATAACCACGGTGCACTGTAGTAACATCTACTTTATAGTCAGAACTTTCATCTACCCACAGTTTCCGCTTCTTTGTAATAGACTTTGGCTGACTGTCTCAAAATGGCAGTAACACAGCCTCTCTCTTTGTAGTCAAGGATTCTGCTAAAGTCAGGAAAGAGATTATTTATACCATTATTTGCTCTAATAACAGAGCAGAATCCACTTTAATGTTAGTAGTCTCTAAAGAAGGGCATTGTTTTTATGGTGGTGGGACTGGGGATTGGTCCCAGGGCCTTGTGTGTGCTAAGCATGCTCTCTATCAGTAAGTGATAGCCTATAGCCCAAGGAGGAGATGGTTTTAAAAGTACAGGTGCTACTTTACTCACTACAGGGTTTTGTCCTGATAAACTCATCCTAAGTTGAAAATATTGTGAATCAGAAATGCATACCTAACATCATCATAGGTCAACCTAGTTTAACCGAGGTCACCCAGTTTGCCTAGGTCACCTAAGTTTTTAGTGGTTCTAGTAATCAAATCTGAGCCTCACATATGTTAAGAACACCTCAGCCCAAGTATATGTTATGTTTACTGTCCAAAGGGCAGTTATTTGGCCTGTACTTGGGTAAAATCATTTAACTCAAACTTATTTTATAGAAAAAGTATAGAATATATCATGTAATTTACTAAGTACTGCACTGAAGCAAAAAACAGAACAGTAGTATGGGTTTGTTTTTGCATCATGAAGTTGAAGAAGGTCCATCAGTAGTGGACCCTGTATTGACTCGAGAAGAAAAGGTACCTGGTACCACTGAAAATGTGTGATGCGTTTACCAGCTTCCTACCCCAGGCCAGTCCCATCTTTTGAGCATATTGACAACAGGAGATATTAAGAGAAAGTCTGTCTTCTAAAAAACTATCCAAAAAGTGTAGCAGATGGGATGGTGGATAAATGTCAATTACTGTTGTCAAAATTTGCAAAGGCAGATCTCATTGACTTTGGGTTTCCCATGCAGATGACAGTGGAAATGGTTCTGATATTTGCATTTAAGGAAATGTTTGCTGAGACATTTGGGCTGGGGTTAGAGGTTGTGCTGCTGAGGAGTTTGCACATTCAATTTTTGACAAGTTTCAAAGGTGGGAGAAAACTTTAAAAATTGAAATTCTCTGAGCCTCAGCTAAAAATAAAATTGCTTTAAAACTTGTGTCTTAAGATAAACTCGGTTTTTCCATTTGCTGCAGTTGTGTTTAACTCTGAGAACTATTTGTTATCTATCTGACATGAAAATACAGCAAATACAGTCAGATTGTGTATAGTTTGCACCAGTGCAGCTGGTCAGAATGTGAAAAATTCATGTGCTTTGCTGGTATTGTTTTCAACTTCATTTACTAGTGTTTCATGGTTTTTATTTCATCCACCTGTTGTTTTCCTAGTTTGTCCACACTATATCAGAGTCCACTTCGCTGTTCGCAATGGAGACAAAGATTTTTCATTTGGTTTGGTTTCTCATGCTGGCCTTCAGGAACATCTTGTTTTTTGTGTCTTTGTTTTTCTGTTGACCAGGGATTCATTTTTGCATTTGGAAAGACTTCAACTATGGAAAACTTTCTGAGTTCTTCAGAGAAGATACCATGTCTCATTTCTCCCGAAGGCTATCTGGGTGACTTCAAGGGGAATTATCACAGAATAGTTCAGAGAGCTGTATTTGCAAACACTGTCCATTTTCCAGGGCACAGGGTTTCTTACTTGTGTTACTGGGAAAAGATGAGTTCTACCAGTTACTATTATGCAGTGAAGTATGCATGACAAGAGGCAAGTGGAAGGGTTATTTTTAATACAGCAGATCTGTTCTTTGTGATAAAGATGTGAAATATTCTTAAACTCATGGCTTCTCCAAAGAAAACCAATCCATGGGGTCAGAAGGACAAATTCCCTGGAGTTTTCAAGTGTCCTCAATGGATAAGGTTTGGTTTTAGAATTTGAGGTTGGAATTGCAAAGACCAGCCAGCAGTCATGCTGTGCTCCCTTCTTGCTAGGGGTAGTTCTTCTGGGTTTTTTAATTTCAAAATTTGATTGGCTTGTAAGTTGTCTGGATACTCCTTCAAACGTATTAATACCTGGGTCCCAGTCCCAGAAATTTTGATTGGATTCATTTGTAATAAGGCCCGAATATTTATAAAACAAACAAACAAACATCTCCAGATGACTCTAATACTTTGCACAAACAGCTAGCCGGCTTGTTTCGGAACTGAACCCTGACCTCAACCTCATTAGTACCTCTCACTTGATATGGCAACTAACTAGTTCCTTCTGGAAATATATGACCTTGTCTCTGATCTTGCTCTAGGGCATTGATGTGAAAAAGTAACCTTTGGCATTATTTGCTAGCATAGCTCCATGTGTGATTTTAATACTGCCCTTTAGTTTCCCCTTATACAATTTCAAAAAATGCTTTAATCTCCAGGAGAATATCTACATCTGAGGGGAAAAAGGGGGAATCTTAGTTTTTAAAAAAATCAGTGCAATAATCATCTTCCTAAAGTCTTCCCTCAGGGAGAAAGCTTTCACACATTTTAGTGACCTTCTCAAAAACTAACAATTTAAGTCTTTTTTTCCTGTGCAGGAATTTCACACCTTTTAATGGCTTACCATAACTGTTAGAAAGAAGCATCTCTATTATCTTTTTAAGTTTTTATTATGTTAGTATGAGGGATAATAGGTCCTGAACGAAGGCTGTGTGCAGTGACTGTGTGTGTGTGTGTGTGTGTAAAATCATTAAACACATTCATCACATATTCCACTCCCCCATCCCCAGAGGCAGGCAGATCTAATCCAAGCACAGGTCATCTTGTCTTTTGCAATAATGTATGTGGCTGTATACCAGGCTGGCATTTGCACCTCTGATCACCATTATTAATGGAGAAAATCAAAGAATAATGAACTCAGTTTGTATCAACAGGAGATTTTAGAGAAACAATAAGGGGTCTAGGGAAAAACAAAACAAAATAAAAACCTCAGAACTCTGTTCCTCAAAGTGGTAAAGGGTTTTAATGGGCCAGTTGGTTTACTTAGGTCTACTTGGGACACATTAACCAAAATGGTTTACTGAGTAATCCCTCTGAGGGAGGACTGCATAGAAGTACACTAAAAGGAATTTAAGAGCTCAGAAAAGCTCTGTGCTCAATGAAGCTGAGAAAAGCCCAAGCTGCAGATGGAAGCAATGCACCCTGATTAGCATCAGTGCAAAAGGAGATAAGGAAATGTTCCTAGGGTTGTGCTGTGTGCTCTGGGTCATTGCTTTGCAGACTTCGAGGTGTGTAAGGATCACCTGACGAGAGTATTGGAAATGCAGACTTCTGGATGCTATCCACAGAGATCTACTTTCATCAGTCTTGGAAAAACAATAACAAAAAATGATCATTTTAATTAGCTAAACCTGTGATGTAGATGATACTTTGAAGTATAATACTCTGGATAATATATTTGGTGAGGATAAAATCAAACTAAGAAGTCGATGTTTTCCCCATTTGTACAAGGAATGGTATAGTAGGTGTAGAAAATATGGAAACCTCAGAAAAATAGAAAAATAAACAATTTTTCAGTGGTCACTGATTGAACACTCCATGATGTCTATTAAGTTCTTTTTGTTTCTTTCAAATTCCAGTGGATTTTCCTCCATGGGCTTCCCCAGTGTTACCACCTCAGTGGACGTTATCATTTAAAAACATTCCACTGGTCTTTCACTTAAGTCATACATTTCTAAAATTCTTTAGGCTAGACACAGATATCTTCTGGTCATCTCAAGTGTAAGTACTTCTAAAACCAAACCCACTTTTTTCACAATCGAAAGTGGTTCTATTTATTTATTTTGGTAAGAGGAACAATGTTTTCCCAAAATCCAAAAATCTTCAGTAGTTCTGTTTTCTAAATCATCACTTTCTACACCAGTTGCCTTGCTCTTTTGGTTTATTTTCTCAGGTACTCTACAGTCTTCACTGACTTCAACAGACATTAAGTGGTATTCACTGACTGTAGTAAGTTTAAAATATTCAAATATTCTCATCTGACTCCACTCCAAGACTTGTGTATCTTAGCCACCACCTTACCACCCTGCTGATTCCTCTATGACCTCTCCAACAATCTGACAAGTTGCAGCAACTTAGAGTTTACACTGGGCCCAGCATTCAGGACCCCCAAATCTCACGATCCATTCCTCAGAAAGCCTCTCTTCTGGTGGTCAGTATCCATGCTGCCTTCATACTTAAACTACCTTAGCTGTGACTCATCCGAACTTCCTAGATCCAGCCTCTCCAAATTTGAATTATTTCGTGCCTCACTGCCACATCTGCCTCCCCAAAAATCTGCCTTCATTGTTAGTCTCCCCTGCTTTAAAACCTTTTTAGAGTACTAGATACATTATTAAGAGTCTGCTATGTGCTAAACACTAACCATCTAGAACACTGGAAAATTAGAAAAGTGAACTAGATCAGGCACATGAGCTTGAATATCACATGGTTTCTCTTATAGGAGGAATGCAAATTATAAATAAAGAGCAAAATGAAAGATAGATAATAGGAGGTAAGGAGCCAGACTTCCCTTAAAAGGGAAGGAGATCAAGAGATGGAGTAGGAGGGGAAACAGGAGGGAAAGAAGTATGAAAAGGAATTAAGATGCGTTATGTACATGTACCAACTCCCCACAAGGAATGTAAACATTATGTACTGCAAACATGTACTACTAAAAAGAAAAGCAAATTTATGAGGGTTGATATGAATATCAGTAAGGATAGGAGAAAGCACAATATGACCAAGAAAGAGGCCCAGAAAAATTATATAATTTAGTTGGAAAATTTTGTTGCAAGTGTTATATGAAGTTAGTAAGGGAGATGAGCTCTTACTTTATACCACAGGTTGGAAATCTATTCCTTGCCTGCTTTCCTGTCTCCTTAAGCCTCCAGTGTCCTAGTAATACCACTGATTTATGACTTAACTCCATAACCTAACCCATTTTTCTTCCATGAAAATGACCACTGTTTTAACGAGGATTCAAATTTCTTAGACAGAATGAAAGTGAAATTCTCTTTATCTTCAAATCTTCTTATTAGTTGCAGTAGGTATGCTGCTGTGGTATGTTTCAGATTGCTTTGTATTAATAAAGACAGAATTTGGTACCAGAGAAATGGTGTTGTTGCTCCGACTGTACCTGACTATGTGGTTCAGGAGCCTTTGGGAAGGCTCCTGTAGAATGAATATTTATGCTCAAGGCAAATAGTAGTTCTCTAGGTAGAGAAAGGAGGGGAGTGACTCTGTAGGAAGGGTGACATATAAAAGGCACTAGATGCAAAGGACAAAATTTGGTATTGCTGCAGATTTAGGTGGTAAGAAGACAGGAATCTGATTGTAAAGGCCTTTGCATGTCTTTTTAGAGAATTTTCACTTAACCACACTCAAATTTAGGTTTAATTATTAATACCCCAAATCTCTATTTCATACAGGTGAATGAATGCAATCTGAATCAAAATATCATTAGCATATCTCACAGATCTAGAGAAAACATTTCTAAAATTCATTTGGAGCCAGAAAAGATCTAGAATAGCAAAAGCAATTTTGGGTAACAAATGCATGTCAGGGAGCATCCCAATTTCAGACTTGAAATTATACTACAAATCATCTGTGATAAAATCAGCATGGCATTGGTGAAAAAATAAAAAAAATAGGCCTGAGGATCAGTAGAACAGCATAGAAGACACAGACACAACTACAAACAAACTCAGCCACCTTATCTTTGACCTATCCTTCACTGGAAGAAAGATAGTCTCTTTAAGAAATGGTGCTGGAAAAACTGGCTTTCCACATGCAGAAGACTAAAACTAGATCCGTGTCCATCACCAGGCACTGGCTGCCATCAGAAGGCTTGCCTCTTGCACAGCCAGCACCAGCAGGGAGAAACAATTAGACCCATCTGTGCATGCCTGCCACCATCCAAAGGCTTTCTTCCCTCAGGTAACCATTGCAAGCAGGGCGAAACAGCCAGATACGTCCTGTGCACCCACAGGCCACCATTGGAGATTCTTACTTCCTGCAGATAGTCAGTGTGGGCTTGGAGAATCAGACAAACATACTCCTGTGCACCTGCTGTAATTGAGGGAGTCCCAGTGTAGCCACACAGGCTGAGAGAAGAAGCAGTCTTGCAACTATGCACCCATGGCCATCAGGGAAGCCTCAGTGTTGTCACATGAGTCTGGAGAAGCCCACCGCACACACCACTGCCTCCCTAGGAACCTGGATTCAGAGAAACCCAGGTGTCTGGCCCATTTCCCTACGCTGGAGAGGGGAAGCCAAAGTGGGAAGTGCCTGGAATGCCACAACCAACTTGTTGGGAGGAACCCAAGAAAATGTCAAGTCAAAGCAGCAAAAGGCAATCTCAGACCTCCAGCCCACAGAGAACAAGTTTAGGAGATTTATAAATGGAAGAAATTGGAATTTGCACACGTGAAATCTCTGAAAGGATAGCAACTGAAGTAAAGAAACAACTTCACGAAGCTTTAAAAGTAATCAGATCAGAAATAATATCTCAGGTAAAAGAAGAAATCACAAACATAATAAAAGAATTGCTGAATATATCTAAAGAAGACATAGATAAAAAAACAGGAAAATGATGGAAACCTTGAATGAACAACATAGGAAAGAAACAGATTCAAAGAGATATCCATGAAATGAAAAGTTTCATCAAAAGCTGGCAAAACCACTTAACAGAGACTGAAGTTAGACTTTCAGACCTTAAAGATGGGATGGTAGCTAGTGATAGTGAAAGAAAAGGGCTCTAAAAATAACAAGGAACCAGGAAATAACAATTCAACAGCTGCATGATCATGCAAAGAAAAATAATTTAAAAGTGATAGATGTCAACAAAAAAGTGGGGGTCAACACAAATGACATAAAAAGACTATTTACAGAAGTAGTAGCAGAAAACTTCCCAGGCATGGGAACAGGATTTGGCATACAGATAAGTGAGGTATATAGAACTCCAGCTAGCCATAACCAAAATAAATCTACACTAAGACATATAATAATCAAGATCCCAGAAATTCAGCACAAGAACAGAATATTAAAGGCTGTGAGACAAAAGAAACAGGTAACCTATAAAGGAAAAGTCATCAGAATCATGGCAGACTTTTCAATAGAAACCATCAAGTCAAGAACAGCTTAGAGTGAAGTGTTTCAAATACCGAAAAAGAACAACTTACAACCCAGATTGATGCATTCTGCAAAACTATCTTTCAAAATTGATGAAAAAATAAGACACTTCCATGATAAAGAACAGCTGAAGGAATTCATGACCACCAAACTAACCCCACAAAGAGCACTGAAGGATATTCTAGAGAGAGATAAAGTTGACCACAGTTTCAGGAACCAAGAGCAGAAGGGAACTGCCAAACAGAGCAGGTAAATGAACATAGGGGAAAAGTGTGTGGGTGGGCACAACAGAAGGAGGATAGCATGGCAGAGACAAGCCAATGCATGCTGGTTGTAACTATTAATGTAGATGGCCTTAATTTACCAATGAAAAGAACCACAGGGAGAGTGGATCAAGAAACAAGATGCATCAATATGCTGTATACAAGAAACACATTTAACTTGAAAGGAAATTCCATGTGACAGGAAACAAACTTGCCCATCAACTGCAGAATAGATAAGAAAGATACAGTGTTTTCATACATTGGAAAGCTACTCAGCTATAAAGAAAGATAATCTCAAGGCTCTTGTAGATAAATGGATGCAACTTGAGATCATGCTTATGGGTGAAATGGTTTGGACTCATATGGGTGAACATTGTGTTATCTCCTAGCATAAAAAACTGGAGGAGTTAGTGGAATCCAAAATGTACAATAGATATCATGAAAGTGATAGGGTAGGAAACATCTAAAAGGGAAGGTAGCAACCACTGTTAATTTCTATTATCTTGCTTTGAATTCCTATGTTGTTTTCACAGTTTTGTTAGGTTTGGCTTTATTCTGTCTTGTTCTGTTTGGTTTTACTGTGTCTTATGGTATGGGCACCTATTTTGAAGACAATGGGATTTATTATGGTAGCCATTGTTGATTTCCTATTATCTTGTTTTGAAGTCTGATAATGATTTAATTTTTTTGTTTTGATTGGTTTGTTTCTTTTATGTTTGATTTTATTATGTTTGATGGTATGGACAGCTATTTTGAAGAAAAAAAAAGAGACATTATGGTAGTCATTGTTGATTTCCTATTATCTTGTCTGGAAGTCCTATGTCATTTTCATTGTTCTATTCTGTTTCATTTTGTTTTGTTTTATTCTCTGTAAAAAAATTTTTAAAAAATCATCATGTACAAATCTAAGGTCAAAATAGATCAAAGATCTAAATGTTAAAATAGAAACACTAAATTTGCTGAAAGAGTAAATAGGTAGAAATCTTAGAGACATAGATGTAAGCAGAAACTTCATGAATGAATCCCAGACTGCAAGGGAAATATTATAAAGAATCAACAAATGGGGTCTCACCTTATTGAAAAGTTTTTGCACAAGAACAACAAAATCACCAACAGAATGAAAGGAAAACTCACAAATTGGGAAAAATTTATAGCCCTGTGTCCCACAGACAAATGACTTGTTTCTAAAATATATAAAGAATTGAAAAAGGCCATATCCCCAAATTCAAAGATCCAATCCAAAAATGTATGTCTGAGATAAACACATACTTCTCAGATGAAGAATACAAATGGCAAAAAAATACATGAAAAAATGTTCAACATCATTGATCACCAGAGAGATGCAAATTAAAACAACCCTGAGATTCCATCTCACTCCAGAAAGAATAGCTATCATCAAAAAAGCAACCAGTAACAAAAGCTGGAGGGGCTGTGGGGAAAAAGGAACCCTTCTCCACTGTTGGTGTGAGTGTAGACTGGTACAACCACTCTGGAAATCAGTGTGGAGATTTCTTAAAAATCTATGATTAGAGGTCACATTTGACCCAACTATTCCCTTTCTGGGTATCTTCCCAGAAGAATGAAAAACAGCATAGCACAGTGATATATGTGTACCCATGATTATAGCAGCACACTTTGTAATAGCTAAATGTTGGAAACAGCCCAAATGACCATCAACCAAGAAATGGGTAAAAAAGATTTTTTTTAATATAATGGAGTACTACTCAACCATAAAGAAGGATAAACTGGAGATTTTTCTAGGTAAATGGATGCAACTCCATATCATACTCAAGTGAAACAAATATGACGCATATGTATAAACTGGTTGAGCAGATTGTGGGGTACTCAATCTAGAGTGGTGCAAGAGTAAAGGAGTAGAAACAAAGCAACAAAGAAAGTTTAATGTGGGCACGGAGGAGTCACCACAGAGGAAGTGCTGTGCTGGCTTTCTGTAGACAAAGGAAGGGAGCTGGCTTATATAGACTTAGGCAGGGGAGGGTTTTGGGAAGCTGACTTAACTCCCTTACGGGATAGTGGCAGAAAGGGATTGGACTATTTTTGGGGCATGCAGGCTTTGGCAGGGGCTTGTGGGAAGGAGAAGCTGCAGAGATTTCTGGGATGAAGGAGTTTAGCACCATAATGATTCAGCATTACACTGCCACCATAATGGCTAGGCGGATCCCCCTGGGGAGGGCCCTATCATAAACATTGTATTGTCTCACTACAATGTTTACACACATGAGTCACTAGTGTGAGAAATGGAAAAAGTAAATAAGATCCAAAATGTATGCTAGATATTATGAACTGGGAAGAAACTGTTCAAAAGAAACAATAAACTGAGGTGGGGGAAAAGGGGAAGGTAGAAGAGGAAAAAGAAAGAAATATATAGGTATACACAAGATAGTTACATAGCTAGTTTCTCTTAGCTCATTGTAAAGAAATATTGCTAGTGTTGTTTGGAGAACATATATCTTTTACTCTGAATAACTATGAGGACAACAGCACCCTGTGTATTAATTATTGTAACAACAGCACCCTGTGTATTAATTATTGTGACTGTCCTACTAGCCCGTTTAGAAATTGTTGCATTATTTGCATCTTTTTTTCTCCTTAAACTAAACAACAACCCCCTCAAAAGTAAACAAAACAAACAAAAAAAGTAAACAAACAAAAAGTAAATATAGCATAATCTCACCATAAGAAAAATCTACAGAGACATAAGCATCTTTTTATAGTGTAGCTAGTAGGAAGATTTCTCCTTTTCAAGTGAGAGAATTGAGAAGAGAGCATGCTTAGTAATGGTCTCTGATTAAATTTAGCTAGCAATTGCTGGTGAGCACTGATTCAACTATGTTTTCCACAAATATATATTGAGGGCCTACAATGTATAAGGCACTGAATCAGGCATTGGAGATAGAAGAAGATCTCTGTGCCTTCTTAAGGATTACATTCGAGTGAAGAAAATCATTATTGGACACATAAACAAGTAAACATGAGCGCACCTGGAAAAATCCTAATAAATGCTATGAAGGAAATAAACAGGGATCTTCATTCCTTCAAATAGAGTTTTAATGCCCATGTGCTTTTCTAGGTTATGGTACTCTAGTAATATACAAAACAGTTAAGGTCTCTATACTTAGAGAACTTACATTTTCCCAGGGAGTGATAAATTTAAGAGATTTAAGGTGTAGTTAAGTTTAGATAGGGTGGTACTTTGGAGTGAATGCTTATATCCTCCTAAAATCCATATGTTAAAACTTATTTCTCAATGTGACATTCAGATCTGAAGCTCTAGTGAGGTCACAGGAGGAAAACCCCTATGATCCTCTAAAAGAAATCTCTGAAAGAGTCCATCCTCCCTGCCACGTGAGGACACAGGGGGAGACAGCATGAGTGTACCGCAGACTCTGAACTTGCTGGTGCCTCGATGTTGAACTTTACAGTTTCTAAAACAATGGGAAATAAGTTCGTGGTGTTTATAAACCACCAAGTTTATGGTATTTTGCTATGGTAGGTCAAGCTGATTAAGACAAACACTAAAGGAAGGGCCTTGTAAAGAGTGGCTACACTTAAAGAACTGGAAAAGGCAGAGCTGAAAGAACTGTAAGAAAAGCCTTGCGGGGAATCCAAAGAACAGATGCAAAGGTTTTGAAAGAGGAAATAAAATGAGTTGACCTATTAGAGGAACAGAAAGGAGCATGGCTCTGGTGTAGGGAAAGGAATGGAAAGTTTAAGGTGACAATGTGCAGAAGTGTTCCAAAGGTCACTCTGGCTCACAGAGCAGAAAACTAGGAAGGGACAAATACAGGTAAGAAGACTATTTAGTAAGTTATGACTGTGAATTGAATGAGAAACAGGTGGAAGCAAAGAAGAAGGATGATGAAAAGATGGGGTAAACATGTACTTTGGAGTTATAAATTGTATAAGTTGATGATCTGGGTGTGCAAAGTGAAGGAAAGATGGGAGACAAGGATGTTTCTTGCCATTTGGGATTAAGCAGCTAATGAATGTTGACACCCTTTAACAGACATAAGACAGGGAAATTATACGTCTTGGGGAAAAACAAAAACTCCATTTTAAATTTGAAATGCACATAGATATCCATGTGCAAATTTTAAACTGTTAGAAGGCTAAACATCAGAGACAGATAGTTTCTGGAGACCTACATCCCGTGAGTCATAAGCTTTCCAAATTAACTATGACTCTAGAAAAGTTCTAGTCAATAAGAGGAAAAAAGCATGAATACAGAAGAAAGGAGGACTTAGAACAAAACCCCCAAAGTTATTCTGACACTTAAGTGATGCACCACACTAAGGAGACCAAGAAATAACACAATGAGACATAAGAAGAAAACAAGAGTATTATAGAAGCTACATTATGTATGTATCTTCTTCTCCTTCTCCTTTTGTCCTTCCTTCCTCTTCCTCTTCCTCCTCCTCTTCCTCCCCTCTCCTTCACCTCTTTCTCCTCCTCATGCTCCTCCTCCTCCTTCTTCTGACTGAATGCGTTTCCTTACATTTTGATTCATGCAGCTTAGATGAGACTGATTTTTAACTCACAGACCCAACTTTCTTCCTGCCTAGCTCTGGCTTGGAGCTGATACCAGATATGTTCAATTAAAGTTTTTCCCATACATTTTGCTAATACATCCAGAAAAAAGGCATGACTGCTTTCTCATTAAGACCAGTAAAGAAAAGTATGATTCATATAAATCTAGAACTGCTACTAGTTTTCTACCATAAGCGGTAAACCTACACAAAAACAAGATAGCATCAGTAGTGTGAACTGTGAGAGAGAGAAAAATAGATATCTGACAATGTTGTTTGAGCCACTAGATCCAATGGTGCATCATTCCTTGAGCTTCCTGAATAAAAGAGCCAATAAATTCCTTTCATGTTTAAACAAGGTGATTCAAGTTGTGTTCCTATCACTGGGAGCCAGAGAGACAGGATTATCATAGAGGCCTGAAGAGAGAGCGGGAGAGAGAGTTCAAGAAAGGTGGAGAGCATAACTGTGTCAAAAGCTATTGAAGAGCTAAGACGGAGTCGACAGATACTTATTAAATTCGGCAGTGTGGAGTGTTGATACCTGAGGGAGGGAGGTGTTGCTGTAGTGGTCAGACAGCAGTTCAACTGCTGTGAGAGAAATTTTAAAAAGTCTAAATTGGACACAGCAAAGGTGGCAGCCAAGGAGACAGCAAAGACAGTGAAACTGACTTAATAAAGTTCCCTAGGAATAAAAATAGAGAGCTGGAGAGGTCACTGGAGGATTATGGTACCAAAAGAGGAGCAAAGGAATATATGATATTTACCTCCAATCATTCACTCATCAAGTACTTACCAAAGGATAGCTACCTGTGTGCTAAGCTATCCTAAAATAATCTATCTTAACCATCTCTTGTTTACCAGCCAGCAGTGTTGATAATAGACTGTTAAATGAGGGTAAAAATAGTGTAAGAAAAGCCCCTGCAGGAGTTTTCTAACTCATCTTGTATTTCTGCAAAATATTTCATCAAAATTGCTCAAAAATTTTTGTCACACATCGCGGTGTCCCAGGTTTCTTCCAAGGAAAGAGGAGGATTTTTCTTACTCTGGAACGCTGCATTTAGTGAGGAACAATTTCAAGTGAGATAGGTCATCTTTTATCATTAATTTTTGGAGGAATAAATGATAGCAAGTGACTAAAAAGTACCAATTCAACTATAGTAAAAATATTTGACGTTTTTAATGAACCAGCTATTCTGAGGAGGATAAAATTAAAATAAAGTTTTGATATGTAAGAAATCAGTTTCAAGTATGGAGACAGATCTAAGAAATTTGGTAAGAATCATACAAATAGAGGCATCCAGGGAGAATGTCCATGTTGGAGTAGAGTCAGTGAATTTTTCCAGAAAAAAGGAAAGTTTGAATGAAGTCTGGAGTTATGAGTAGGATTAGCTGCCTCGTTTTCCTTACAATTTAAGTCATTTCCCCTAGTAGGATTCAGCCCATTTGTATTTATTGTTCTTGACACAGTAACACGTAGTACATGCTTCATAACTGTTAGTTTAACTGTTATTACTAGTACACTCCTATGGTCTACATAGATATAAACAATTAGTAAGCTAATATTGATAAAGAAAAAGCATGCAATTACTAGTTTGGAAAGAGAAAAACTTTGGAGTTTTGCAAATTAAATTGAAGTTCACCTCAGTTATTTAGTACTGTAATTCTGTTAGTTTGTCAAGGATGTTGTAAGAAATTATCACAGACTTAGTAGTTTAAACAGCCCAAATTTTTTCTAGTTTGGAAGCCAAGAATTTCAAGATCGAAATTTAGAGCACTGTCTTTTGGAAACAAAGATGGGACTGAAACCAGTGTGTCCTTGAGTGGCATTGAGTTTTGTTAGAGACGTGGGCTAGGGAGATTTTTCTGGACTCTGGGTACAGATGGTCCTCCTTTGAGACCTAAGGACAACAGCACTGAATAGAGTCTTGTGCTCAAAAGGAGCACCGTTTGTACTCAAGAGTCCCAGAGGAATCTCTCCAGCCTGTCTCTCTATCAGGACTTTTCGGCATTTGAAGGGGACATTGGATTTTAGCTTTTCTCTTGCTTTGAAATGATAGTGCTCAAAAATCAAAAGTAAAACAAACCAAAAACCTCTTCCTTTTACCACTTGCCAGCACATGCCAATACATGTCAGTTTATGTAAGTGGAGGTCATAAGTGGTGTCCAACCACCAGTCCTGCCAATAGCCAAAGTCTGAAACCCATCCAGAGACAAACTGGGACATCCTGCTCTATCCATTTTTTTTTTTTTTTTTTTTTTTTTTTTTTTTTTTGTAGATGAAGAAACTCATTCCCAAGTGACTACTGCGATAAGTTTCCAAGGTCACTGTGATGGACCAAGTTTTGTTCCCTGAAATTCATATGTTAACACCCTACACCCAGTATGTCAGATCGTAACTGTATTTGGAAACCGGATGTAGAGACTTTAAAGAGGTGATTACATGAAAATGAGGGCAAGTAGGAGATGCCTTAATTCAGTGAGACTGGTGTCTTCATAAGGAAACGTTTGGGTACACTAGTGGATAGTAAGGAAAGACCATAAGAGGATGCAGAAAGAAGCAGCCCGCTGCAGGCCAAAGGGTGAATCCTCCCCCCAAAACTGAACTCATTAACATTTTAATCATGGGCATCTAGCCACAGGAACAGAGAAAAATAAATTCCTGTTGTTTAAACCTTTTAGTCTTTGGAATTTTATTTTGGTGGATTTGTCAAACTAAGAGCCCTGGAGTTAGAAAGTTAGAAAGTAACTGGAGTTAGAAAGTCACAGTTAATCTGTGGAACTCTAAGCTATGTTCTTTCCACCGAAGTACTTGCCTGCCTCTTCCTAATCAATATATATACACAGTTTTTTGTGGTGGTGGGCTTGAAATCCACTTTCTTAAGCATGCTATTCCAGTGCTCTACCACTGAGCTGTCTTCAGCCCCTCTTAGCCAACAGTAGCTTCTTACTTGTCTATATTTACAGAACAGTAAGAGCTTACTGATACTAAGTCCTACTTGCAGCTCCAGACTTCCCTTGAACTCCAATTTCCTTCTGCAAAAAAGTCACTGACTGTACCCCAGAGTGGGTTCCCCTTTAAAAATTTTCTCTGGGGACCTCAGTGTATTTCTATTATGATTCTGAGCAAATTTTTGAATCATTTAGAACTATTGCCCTACTGAACACTGATTCTTTTGCTACGAAAGATTTTATTTTAGTTTTTCAGTACATGTATGAACTACATAATGTTTACATTCCTCATGGAAATTTGGTACATATACATTGCACCTTTTCATTCCTTTTTTTATCTAAAAATTTTCCCTTCCCTCCCTCACCCCTCCACACATATTTTGATCTCTTCTCCTTTGTAGATCATCTATCTCCCTATTTCTTATTATGTAGCTTTTATTTTGCTCTTTATTTTTTCTAGTTTTCTCATATAAGAGAAACCATGTGATGTTTAAATTCGTGTGTCTGATTTACTTAACATTATGATCTCAAGACGCATTCATTTTCCAACAAATGATTCAAGTGTAGCTTTCTTTATGGCAGAGTAGTACTCCTATGTGTCAATACTGCATTTTCTTCACCCATTGATCTACCGATGGATGTATGGTCTGTTGGCAAGATTCACCTATTAGGAATTATGCTGCTATAAACATTGGTATGTATGTATCACTATAATAGGATGCAAAGACTTTATTCTCATGTCTTTATCCTCACCACCTTGCAGAACATCTGGCATGTTATAAACACTAAACATTTTTGTTGAATTAATGCTGTATAACTGGAAAGAGGGCTAGTCTTTTTGCTTTTGAAAAGAATTTAACACTGATATCTTATTTCTGTGAATTTTTACCCTGTTGGATAGTTTTGCCACGGTAAGAAACAACCCCTACTTTAGAGTGGTTCAGAGAAACACACTTTTATTTCTTGCACAATGATATGTCAGCATTTATAGGTCACTTGTAACCACTGTGGCTTTGTTCAGCTTGCTTGACTCTGCTCTGTGTGCCTTCCTATTTCAGTGCCTTTATAGGACAACGGCATTTTCATAGCAGGGAGGGAAGAACAAGAGAACTGATGGAAACAAGTGATGTATCCAGAAGCTGCCGTCCCAATGTGGGGAACAGCATGTCTTCGCACAGGCCACTGATCATAGCAGGTCTCGTGGCCAAACCTAACTTCAAAAAGACATAGAAATGCACAGTGACTGTTAGGAAAGCAGCAATGGGACTCTGGACACATACAATCTTCTTGCAGGGAAAGAGGAGGGAATATTGCCAATAATAACACAACTCAGGGCATGCTAGTGTTTACTACTCCTTTGAAAACGCTTAGCTCTCATCGATACACTGTGCTATTTGACTTGGATAAATCTTATTCTGCTTTGCTAAATTGCTGATTCAGTGCTCCCATGAGTCACTCCTCTGTCACTGCTATTTAGTTAACAATTGGGATTTCCGTAGTATCAGAAAAATCAAGTCAACCCACAAAGCAGTAATTTTCGAAATCAGAACTTGATCCTATTACATATTTTAATTATAGAACTGATGCCTTCTGTCTTGGTTTCACGCTCGCCATGGAAACGTCTCACTCATTCACTTATCATTCCTTCATTCTTTCAGATATTATCACTTACACAACACCAAGTGTGCACTGTATTGGCACTGGAGAGACAAGGTGAATTTTCTTTGTTTATCTGGAGGAGCTTACAGGCTGGAGTGGATGGGGATGTATAAAAAAATACAGCATTTAAGATGAGGGCAAAGGTGAGAAGGATAAGTGGAGTGAAAAAGGATGTGTCCTCAGGAGCCAGACTGATCTGCACTTCTTTTCAGCAATTACCAGGTGTGTAACCTCAGGCACTGTGCACATGCCCTCTGTGGCCCAGCCTGCTCATCTGTAAAATAAAGATTATTGCACCTGCATTTTTGGTATTTTTTTGAAGTGAGGATTGGGAATAACAAGTATAAGGCAATAGCTACAGTTTCAGAGCATACTAAGTGCCCAGTGGAGATGGTGTGGTTTATTAAACTATGAGAGTTATTAGAAAAGTTACAGCAGTTCAACACACAGTACTTCAGTATGAAGCAAGGAAAGGCAGCTGGGAAATTTTTCCCTAAGGAGTGACCACTGATAGGGCGAGGGATTCAAAACAAAGGCAAGACGGCAAGTGGGAAGAGACATACATAGGTGGGTCTGGGTGTTGTGGAACATAGAATGCATAGAACGGAGCAGGGAAAAGCTGGCAAGAGTTGAGCATGTGGATATGGGGTGAGGCAGATCATGATTTGCTTGTGTGCCATATAGAAAAGCACTTGAACTTAAGGACTCTTCCTTTATAACTATACGTAGGTTTATAGCTGTGTGGCTCTCTTCCACCCGCTTCTCCCACGCTATCCAGTCACCTATAATTTGTGACCATTAGTTTCAAAAGTCTTTTCTGTAGACACTAGATCATTTTTCCTGCTCCTTCCCAGTTCCTTCCCTGCCTCCCTAACCCGCCTCCACCCTGTCTCTTGGTTCGTTCCCCACGTTTGCTCTGAGAGTTTACGTTACCTCTCACCAGCTGCCGGGTCTGCGAGATATTCATCATTTCTCTGCTCCGCTTGAAGTTTCTAATTCCAGAAACGAGTTAAGGAACTTTTTAACGAGCTCATTGTCAAGAGCAATTATTTTTTATTTTGGAAATATAGCCCTCCTTTGAAATTGCTTTGGAAAATATTTTCTTGTTTTTCTCTTTAAACTCGCTAGTGCCGTCTCGTCTCCCCCATTCTATCATTTCCTTCATCATATCCAATTTTGAAATTGCTTATTTCCATCTGTTTTTTTTTTCTCCCTTCAACAAACCATCCATTACTTCAATCCTTCAACTTGAGCAGGTAGAAGCTGAACTTGCTCTTTAGCGATAATTTCTTGCCTTTAATTCTGAAATGGTCATTAAGAATCTTTTTAACTGTGAAAAAAGGATTCAAATTTTTGTCTCTTTCTACTGTTCGCAGGTAGAAAGGGCCTTTGAACTTTTGCCTGCTGTTTCGGAAAAGCACAAGTAGTGTGGATCAAGGATTCTGTGTGCTGTCTGTGGAACCTGAACGTAATTAATGTGCAAGAAAACGGATTTAGAAACTGCTTTGCAGATCTGTGATCGAGTGGCAGTGTCCAGGTCCTGCACATGCACAGTTTTTCTCTTTCACTCGTTTTCAGTGTTTCTGTCGTTCAGTTTTGTTCTCTGTCTATCCTTACTATTGTTGTTGCTGTTATTCTTCTTCTTATTGGTTTATTAGTGCTAGCGATTCAACCCGGGGCCCTATGCTACCATAGAGTTATACCCTGCCACGCTGATTATTTTTTAATTGTACTACAGTTAAAATTTTTCACTTGTGTATTTCTTACATGAGTAAATTATTTTTACTTGTGTGTCATTTATTTGTAACTTCTGGCAATTTCTTTCTTTCTTTCTTTCTTTCTTTCTTTCTTTCTTTCTTTCTTTCTTCCCCAATAAAGATTTGCCCTTTATTTTTCCAATGTTTTTAAAGAACTCTTCACAATATTTTCCTCAGTCTTACATTCATCTTCAATGACTTTTGGGATCTTTATATATTATATTTATTTGTAAAGTCAACTTTATAGAAGCAAAATTGACGTAACATAAAAATCCACAATTTTTAAGTATCTAAAACTGGTGATCGAAGCCGGGCGTGGTGGTGCTCATCTTTAATCCCAGCACTTGGGAGGCTGAGGTAGGTGGAGAGTTGTGAGTTCACGGCCGGCTTGGGCTACAATGCGAGCCCAAGGCCGGCCTGAGTTACACAGTGTGACCCTGCCTCAAAAAACTAGGGCTGAGAGTTTGGCTCAGTGGCTTAAATGCCTGTCTGGCAGGCATGAGGCTGTGAGTTTGATCTCCGGTGCCGCAAAATAAAAATAAAAATAAATAAATAAATAAATAAATAAAAATAAAACTGGTGATCTTTGATAAATACATGCATGTTCCTGTGTAATCGCTGGTCCAATCAAAATGGAGGACATTTTCATCAACCCAGAAGCCTACCTGCTGGCCCGGCGAGCCCTCTCCTGCAATCCCCGGGCTGTATTCCGTGACTCACCCACCATGCCTTTGCCTTTTCAAAACTTTCACCCAAATAGAATCATACCATGCGTCCAATCTTTTGCGGGTAGCTTCTTTCACTTAGTATACTATCTTGGAGAGTCAACTATTTTGTTGCATATATCAGCGATTTATTCTTTTTTGTGGTTGAGTAGTGTTGCATTGTAGGACAGAATTTGCATAGCCATTTACTAGTTCATGGACTTTCAGGTTGTTTTGTGTTTAGGGGTAAATATGAACATAGTTGTTGCGAATATTTACATACAAATTTTTCTGTAAACATCTATTTTTATTTCTGTTAAGTACCTTGAGGAAAGATTGTTGGGTTGTATGGCAAATGTAAGTGGCAGCACTATTTTGCATTCCCAGAAGCAACATATGAGGTTTTTTTTTTTTTTTTTTTTTTTTTTTAAATCTTCACCAATATGTGGCATTGCCACTTAAAACAATTAACCACTTTACGGAATATGTTTCAATATTGTGGTTTTAAATTATATTTCCTTAGAGACTAATGACTTGGAACATGTTTCATGTATTTACTTGCCATTCATATATGTCTTTGATTAGACATATGTTCAAGTATTTTATTTTTTAAAAAGGGTTATTTGACTTATTGACTTATGAGATTCATTTTTAAATTCTGAATGTAAGTCTTTTATTAGTTATATTTTTGCCAAATATTTTCTCCCAAGCTGTGCTTATCTTTTTATTTTCTTCAAGGTGCCTTTGGATGAGAAAATATTAAATTTGATGTAAAATTTTCAGTTTTCCTTTTATAGTTTGTGTTTGTAATCTTTGTTCTTGCATTTAGATCTCATGCTCCAATTTTAATTATTATTTTATAATAATACCATATAAGCTTAGATATTTTCCCATGTGGATATTCAACTGTTATAATATTATCCATTGAAAAAACTTTCCTTTACCCATTAAATTACTTGAGGAGGTGTATTAAAAATTAATTATTTCTGTATTATTAGGCACATTGTTAGGCTATGTATTTGTCCCTTGATATGTTTCTTCTTTGTCACTAGAATATTGTCATATTAATGTTGCAAAAAGTAAACTTTGAAATTAAATATTACTGAACCTTGAAATTTGTGTGTTTTTTAATTATCTCAGCTATTTTAGGTGCTTTTGCATTTATACATGACTGTTAGAATTAACTTGGAATTTTTTTTAGAGCTGAGATTTTGGTTGAGATTTCATTGACTGCAAAGATTGGTAGGAGGAATCATACTAAAACATTGAAACTTCTGATCTATAAATGTTAAATATCTCCATTTACTTAGGCTTTCTTTCATTTTTCCTCGTAAGAGTTTTATGGTTTTCATTGTACATATCTTGCACATATTCTCATAAGTTTATCCTTCAGTATTTAAGTTTTTTTAAATTATCAATAGAATTCTTGTTACCTTCAATTTATAACATTTTATTGGGGTTATACAGAAATGTAACTGTGATCTTATGTTGATTTTGTTTTCTGTAACCTTGCTGTACTCATCCCTTAGTTCTAATTGCTTTTTAAGGGCCTTAGAATTTTTCTATGTAGAAGATACTGTCATCTGTGAATTTAAGTCTGCTGTACTTTCTCCCTTTTTAATCAGTATTCCTTTTGTTTTTAAATGCCCTCCTTTTTTCTTTCTTCTTTCTTTCTTTCTTTCTTTCTTTCTTTCTTTCTTTCTTTCTCTTTCTCTTTCTTTTTCTCTCCCTCCATGAATCCTTCCCTTCCTTCCTTCCTTTCTTTCTTCCATGTGTCTTTCCTTCCCTTTTCCCCTCCCTCCTGAAACAGTGTCTTATTGTGTTGCCTCATTTTGGGGACTTCAGTGACCCTCCCGCCCATCTCATCTTCTCAGTGGTTGAGAGAACAGGTGTGTGCCACTATGCCCAACTCCCTTCTTGTATTATTGATATTATCAGTATATAACTTTCTTTCTTTTCCAGAACATTCCGTTTAGAGTTTATCTATTTTATTTTATTTTATTTCTGGCACTGGGGATCGAACTTGCAGCCTCACACCTGCCAGACAAGTGCTTAAGCCTTTGAGCCAAACTCCCAACCCTAGTTTTTTTGAGGCAGAGTCGCACTATGTAGCTCAGGCTGGCCTTGCACTCACATTGTAGCCCAAGCTGGCCTCGAACTCACAATGCTCCTCCTACCTCAGTCTCCAGAGTGCTGGGATTAAAGGTGTGTGCCACCACGCCCGGCTCAATTTTATTGAAGTTGCCACAAGATAATTTTTTTATTTCATTAATTTCTGTCTACATTTATTTTGTACTTCACTGGCTCCCAATCTTATCTTCACTATTCCCTTGAGCTTTCTTTGATTCTTTTTGCAGGTTTTAAAAGTAGCAGCAAAGTATTTTTTTTCACACATAAACATTAAATAATATAAATTTTTTGGTAGGTTCTTCTTATTTACACCCAACAGGGTTTAAAGTGTTTTGTTTTTATTTTCATTCAATTCAAAATGTTTTCTAATTTTTCTTACATTTTATTCTTTGACATAAGAACGCTCATAAATATATAATGTCCATCTATTTAGGTATTATATAGAGGTATTTCTGTTACTGATGTGTGGATTTGAAAAGAAAGTATTATTGCCATTGTTGGGCTGGGTGTTTTAAAATCCCAACTAGGTCAGTTTGGTAGAAAGTACAGTTCAAGTCTTCTGTAGTCTCACTTACTTCTTGTTTTCTTGTCCCATGAGCAGTGTTACTAGTTTTCGCTCAGTTTGAAGCTCAGTTTTTACATATTTATACATTCGGGATTTTTATATTTTTTGGATTATCAGACTCCAATTATTATTGTACGGTATTCTTCTTATCCCTGGTAATATTTATCATTATACTTTGAATTACATTAGTATAGTAACACTAGCTTGTTTATTTACTTTTAAACTATATGTATCTACTTCAATATGAGTTTCTTTTTGACAGCGTATTGATGAAACTTGCTTACCCAAGTCTAAAAATCAATTCAGTAATGGAATGATTAGGTCATTTATATGGTTGGTATAATCGGTTTAAATCTAACATCTTGCTGTTTATTTTGTATTTGCCCATCTGTTTCCTTTTAAAGTTCAGTCTATTTCCTTTTCTGCCATTTTTTGATTAATTGGACTTTTTTCAGTGTATCTTCACTCTTAGTTTACTAACTGTACATAATTGTTTTAAAGTAATTTTTAGTGTTCACTGTATTCCCAGAGTATAAACATTTAATCTGTCATTGTCTCCAAAGAAACTTGCACACATTTATGTAACATCAGAACAGCACAACCGTAAACATTCATTTCTGATTCCCTTGGTTTGTGTCATAGCTGTCATATATTTTGCTGTCACATGTGCTACAAATCAGACATGTGCTATTTTAAATTTGAGCAATCAGTTAATTTTTAAGGAGATTTTTCAAAAAGAGGAGCAAAAATGTGTTATTTCCTACATGCTTACTGTTTGCTTTATTTTTACATGCACGCATCCATATTTCTATCTAGTACCATTTTTTTTTCTGTCTGAAAAATTTCCTTTAACACTTCTTGTAGCTCAGTGTTCATTTCACCTGGCCTTTTGAAAGATTTATTTTGAAGAGGAAAGACATTTTACCCCTTTGTAGCTTGCATAATTTTGTTGCTTATGTAATTTCTTGTGAGAAAATGTTGTATTTAATTCTTATCCTTTCCTCTGCAAAAGAAAAAAAAATGTTCTTTTTGTTAGTTATTTTAAAAATATGCTTTTGGAATGGTTTTTAAATTATTTATTAAGTTGGGTCTATTGAGATTCTTGGATCTGTGGATTAATAATTTTCATAATATATGAAAAACTTGGGGTCATTATTTCTTCAAAAAAATGTTTGTATTTACTCCTCTCTTTTCTTTCTGAAACTCCAAATGTACCTGTATGTTATGCTGCATGATAGTATCCTACAGGTTAATGTGGTTCTGGTAATTCTCTTCTGTTTTTGTTTTTCTGTGCTTCAGTTTTGATAGTTTCTGTTTCTGTGTCTTATATATTCCTTTCTCATTTTCCCAAGGTATCATAGAAATTTCCTCTAATCTTTAGCTTTTCTATATTTAATAAAGGTATCAAATTTCTAAATATTATTTCTTTGCAGTTATTCAGGTGCCATACATATCCATAAATTGAATAATTGTCCACCCTAAATTTCTCCTCGATGGATATTTCATATATTCTACATTTTAAAAATCAAAATTAATAGTAAGTGTAGAAAGCAAAAATTTTAGATAATATAAGGATTTCTTCCCTTTGTTTTAGTTGATTCCTGAATTATGAGGAGAGTTTGGATCAAGCGCATCACTTTTTACTTATTCAACCTAACAATTTAAATATTTTTCTTTTTTGAATAAGCTGTAATAAGACATAAAACGACAGGCAATTTTTAAGGCTCTAACAGTTGAGTTAAAATAATCCAGTAGATTTGGCATGAAAGCCAGTTCTCGATATGAGAATGGAGGTAATTCCACCAACAAATGCCGATACTTTAATCAATTCTTACTAGAATTTTGCGATTTACATGTCCTACCATATAGGATCATAAGAAGTTCAAGGTAAAGACAGTCTCCTGTGTAAATTTTACATCCGTTTTACTTTGGTTCTTAGCTGAGGGACTGAGTTCATCTTTCAAACTGCAATTTGTGGTAGTGGGATGGGCCTAACTGACAGATGCAATATTGTAAAGTGGTAACTAGGACGCAGATACTTTTCTTAGTTTTACTTTGGTGAAGTGATTCTAGCAGTCTGATAATGACAGATATATGGATCTTTAGGGAATAATAGAAAAGCTGAAAGATATTATTATCACAGAAGAGGTTTGTGTCACTTTTGCTTCTCACTAGAAAGCAAGATGTGAAAATATGATTTGCTAACTAGTAGTTTTTGCCTCACACAATCTATGCTTTAAACCCCAGAGAGTTTTTTGGTATTTATTATACAGACTTTAAAACCTAAACAAACATTGGGTGAAAGCAGCACTTTGATTTTGTTGCTCCATTATGCCATATTCTTAGGGGAAAGTCACTGACATATACTGTGACAAACCACTGATCCGGAATGGTATTTAAATTGTTGCTGAGTAGGTTAATATTTTAAAATCAGTTTTATATTGTGACTGGCAGTAAATCTTAGCAATGTTTGATTGATAGGTCTTTTTTTAAAAATCCACTTTGCTTAAAAATTAACCTATTTTAAAACTGTTAACTATGTCTCAATCACTTTTAAGAAGCATGAGTGAGTTTTGAAAAGACATGGTGTCTTTTTAAAAAACATGACTGTTTTTTTCTACAGTGGCAAGATGAAACTCTTTACTTCAGAGATACAGTCAATCCTTTTCACACTCATCTATTCAAATTGCATTCTATTCAGTGTTCTTTAGAAGGGTGGTTCCCAGGGAAAATAATAGAGCTTACCTTGTGTGTTCAGAGTCAAGAGTCAAAATTAGTGATGAGTAATGCAACCTAACAAATTTTGATTGCAATCTTTTCTTTTGTGCAAGGAACTGAAATTCAGAACAATAGAACAAACATTTCCATA
>RJWM01021219.1:25428-35844 GCA_004363535.1 Dasyprocta punctata | reverse complement strand
AAAAAGAAAACAAGTACTCTGTCCTGGGATAAGAAGAAAGATGCCTTGAGGGCATCTCAGAAATCAGCAAGACCCAACCCATCACAGACTCAATGTAAAAAATGTAAAACTTTCATGTGAGAAGAGAGACCCTGGGACATGTGCTCAAGAAAGGCCTCCTAGGGATCTTATTCTGCTGGATTCATTTCACTGTGCTCAGTCACCCAGGCACCCAGAGTCCACTGCAGCAATGGTCCACAGGGGCCCGGCTACTGCTTTGGCTAACAGTAGACTTTGATGTCATCTGCGTGATGCTGTTTTTACCAGCATGTAGATGCAAGAGTTGTGGAGTCTGTGAGGCTTCCATTCAGATTTCAAAGGAAGGAGTGGAGGCCAGGCAAAGAGCCCCCTGAGAGTGTAGCAGATGAATCTGAGACTCCAGGAAGTAGGAGATACCAGGAATGTGGATTGTCTTCAAAGGGAAATTATAAGCTGTGATTGGAGCCAGCCCAATAGAGGCCATGCATGCTGCAAGTACCAAGGCCATAGGATGGGACTGCCCAAGCCCTTTAGAACTCATATTTTACCATCATACACCCTGGATGCCAGATATAGAACTACAGAACTTAATGTTTGTCTTACTGGGTTTTAGTTTTGGTTTGGTCCTGTTCTTTTCTAGCCCCATCCCACATTTCTCCCTTTTAGAGTAGGAATGTCTATCATGTGCCATGGTACCTTGGGATTATGTAACTTATTTTTGATTTGTATGAAGGTTTACAGCTAAGAGTTTGCTTTGAGTCTCAGAAGAGACTTGAACTTTTGAAAAATGCTGGAACTGTTGAGACTTTGGGGAGGGGATTATTGCATTTCCAGTTGTACTCAGAAGAGGTGTATTATGCTGGCAGAATTATGAACTTCCTTCCAGAAACAATGGCTATTATCAAGAAATCAACCACTAGCAAATGCTGACTGGGCTGTGGGAAGAAGGTACCCTACTCCACTGTTGGTGGGAGTGTGGACTGGTACAACCACTGTGGAAATCAGAGTGGAGATTCCTCAAAAAACTAGGACTAGAGATGCCATTCATCCCAGCTATTCCCCTTCCTGATATCTCCCTGAAAGAATTAAAAGCATCATCCCACAGTGATATATACATACCTATGTTCATAGCAGTACAGTTGTAATAGCCCAAATGCCCATCAACCGATGAATGGATAAAGAAGACGTGGTTTTTAACCACTTTTGCCATGAAGAAGGATAAGCTTGAGACATTTCTAGGTAAATGGATGAACCTAGAGACCATACTCTTAAGTGAAATAAATCAGACACACTTGTTTAAATTCCACAGTGCTACTCTAGTGTGAGAAACTAAAAGTGTAAATAAGAACAAAAATGTATAATAGGTATTGGAAAATGGGAAGAAAATGTTCAAGTGACAAGAGGAACTAAGGAAGAGGGAGGGGGAAAGAAAAGAAGGGCCAAGGAAAAAAAGAGAATAGAAAGGACAAATAGTACCAAAGCTGTTATGGTTTGTGCTTGGATGTCCCCCAAAGTTTCGTGCAGTCATGGGGCATGGGCCTTTTGAAGGCAGCTGAATCTAGTGTTTGTGATTGGTTCATTGTCTAGTGCTGGGATTGGTGGTGTGAGTGCTGTACCCTCCCAGGGGTGGGTAACCAGCATACAGTATAAGGGAGGGAAGGTGTACTTTCCCCCTTTTGCTCTTGTCACCTTTGATATTTGTCATTGCCATGAACCATGCCACCCTGCCTTGGAGCCAGCTGATTATGGACTGAAACCTCCACAAACTGTGAGCTAAATAAACCTTTCCTTCCTTAATTTTGGGTGTCAGGTATTTTGACTGAGCAAGGAGAGAAAAGTAACTAAGATAAAAGCTTTTATAAATAAGGAGAAGAGGGGTTTGTTATGGTTTATACACTGTGTCAACTTGAGAGGTCTAGAAGCTTAATTAAGTAACTCAGCAAGCTGGGCGTGGTGGCACATGCCTTTAATCCCAGCACTGGGGAGGCTAAGGTAGGAGGAACGTTGTGAGTTCGAGACTGGCCTGGGCTACAACGCGAGCTCAAGGCCAGGCTGAGCTACACAGTGCGACCCTGCCTCAAAAAAACCAGGGCCAGGAGTTTGGCTCAGTGGCTTACGCACCTGTCAGGCAGGCACAAGGTTGTGAGTTCAATCCCCAGTGCCGCAAAAAAAAAAAAAAAAAAAAAAAAGTAACTCAGCAGCTCTATATCCTGGGGTGTAGAGCACAAACAGTTAGCTGTTCATTGTGTCAATTTGAGAAGGTCAGAAGCTTAACTGAGAGACTCAGCAGGGAGCCAGGTTTCTTACTCTGTAAATATCCTCAGCCCTTGCAAGAGGAGGGCAGGCAGGTGGTGTGAGTGCTACCCCACCCCAGGGAAGCAGCCTGCATACTATAAAAGGTGAATGAGGAGAGACTGATTGCTGCTTCTTCGGAGGAGCTCCAGTCTGCGCCTTCAGCTTGGACGTCGTCTCCTGGCTTGTGGCACAGACTGTTCGGCTTCCCCATGACTTTTCAACCTTCACTGTAGACCCTTCAACCTTCATCGTAGACTCTTCAGCCTTCCGTCGTAGATTCTTCAGTGTTCCGACACAGACCCATCAGTCTCCCGATACAGACTTGCAAAGGACACTACAGTAAGCTCTAGCCCTTGGGCTGGACCCTTCACCCTCCAGCTTGCAGACACCCTCTGCACACCCCTTTATTCAATTGGCTGACCATCATAAGCCAATCTTATTATTTCTTATACAGTTGTATATCTTGTGTTATATCTGTTTCTCTAGTAAACCCTGACTGACACAGTGTTGAAGGGAAGGGAGGAGGATGGGAAAAAAAGAAGAAACAACATATATCATGTACAGGCACAGATTCTGTATGATGAATGTGATCATTATGCATATCCAAAATGTATCAGTAAAATAAAAGCACAAAAAAGAATTATGAACTTGCTATGTCTTTACTGTAGATTAAGTATGATTTAAGAAAACGTGTTTGGGTGTGAAGCAAAGTAGGGGAACAGTGTCAGAGAGGAATGGGTGAGGGAACCTGTATAGTACCCAAGGCTATGACTATATAACCACTAGCCATAGCCAAAGGCATGTTTTAGTGATCTGCTAGGTGTTTTGTTTTGCTTTGCTTTGTTTTTGAGACAGAGTCTCACTGTGTAGCTCAGCCTGGCCTGGAACATGTGGCAATCCTCCTGCCTCAGCCTCCCAACAGCTGGGATTACAGGCATGTTCCAACACACCTGGCATCTCCTAGGCATTTCTTCATCCAATGAAGTTGAATATCAAGCCACAATCTACCTCTTGTTAGCTTCACAAAGTGAAGCTGTGAATGGAGCAGATTTGTTTCTTCATGATGTTTCTGCCTTGGAGCCAGTCGATCAGAGACAAAACACCCAAGCCAATGAAACGTTTTCTTCTTTAAACTCCAGGTTTCAGGTATTGTGTCCAGCAATGGGAAAATGGGAAGCTGACTGATATGAGTTCAAGTCCAGCCTGGGTGATTTAGTAAGACTATGTTGCAAGGAAAAAAATAAAAGGAGCTCTAGCTCAGTATTAGAGTGCTTGTCTAGCATATTCGAGGCCCTGTGTTCAATTCCCAGTAGCACGAGGAAAAGCAAAAGTCATATTCTTTTTTTTTTTTTTCTTGTGGCACTGGGGATCGAACTCACAACTTTGCGCCTGCCAGACAGGTGCTTAAGCCACTAAGCCAAACTCCTGGCCCTAGTTTTTTGAGACAGGGTTGCATGCTATGTAGCTCAGGCTGGCCTTGCGCTCACGTTGTAGCCCAAGATGGCCTTGAACTCACAACGCTCCACCTATCTCAGCCTCCCAAGTGCTGGGATTAAAGGCATGCACCACCAGGCCTGGCTAAAAGTGTCATATTCTACCTACATCTAAAAATCTAAAACTCATAAAAGAAAGTATTAGTAAATCCAATTACATTAAAAAAGAAAACCTCTTGTGTGGCAAAAACTCTGTTTGCTAAGTCAAAAGCAAATACAATACTGGAAAAAAGTATTCACATATCCTAGCAACAAGCTAATCTTCCCATCATAACAAGCTCCTCCCACAAATTTATGTAGAAAAATGAGCAAGGTCTTTCTACAACTATAAGAAATATAGAAGGTTTCAGAAAAATGAACTTCAACCACATTCAGAAAAACATACATTTAAACTGCAACAAGATTGTGGATCAGGGGTAGAGAGAACAAGGCTACACCAGCAAGCAAGCCCAGTCTGGGAACCAGCTCTATGCATGGACTGCTGCTGGACTGGAGCAGACAGATCCCAGCCCCTTCTGGCATGCAGGCTGACAAACGAGAAGTACCAATCCCTACCCCCACCCCTAAAAGCAACTGGCTTGTCCAGAGAAACACAGGTTGTGATGATAGCTATCGAGGTGAAATGCAATTGGATGCCAATGGTGCTTTGTTATTTCACTAATATTGCAGGTCTAGGGCCAGTGGTCTGATCATAGATTCAGAGGATAGTGGTACGCAGTGTAACATCTAAGGGGGGAATCTCCTTCTGAGGGTTGCAGCCTTTGTTGCTTCCCTATGGTCTTGTTTTGGAAGTCCCATATCATTTCCATTGTTTTGTTGGGTTGGGTTTTATTCTCTTTTGATTTGTTTGATTATGTCAAAATCGATGGTAGAAGCAGTTATTTCAAAGATAGCAAGATATATATGGCACGAATTTTGGATTGTTTTGTTTTTATTGTTTCTATTCTATTCTGTTCTGTTTGATTTTTACTGTGTCCAAAGTTATCTGCAGCTCTTTTGAAGACATCAAAAGGCATTATGGTAACTATCATTGATTTCATAATGTTTTAAAGTCCTGTATCTCTTACACTGGTTTGTTTTGATTAGTTTTATTCTGTTTTATCCTCTTTAAAATAAAAAAAATTGATTTTAAAAAACTGCATCAAAGCTGGGCATGGTGGCTCATGCCTGTAATCCCAACACTTAGGAGGCTGAAGCAAGAGAAGCATTGCGAGTTCGAGACCAGCCTGGGCTACAAAGTGAGCTCAAGGCGAGCCCAAACTGCATAGTGAGACCCTGTCTCAAAAAATCACACACACACACACACACACACACACACACACAAACAAAAACAAAAAAACTGCATCAATATCACTATTTCCCCATCTTGATTGACAAAAATCCAATTTTGACCATGAATTTTGTTGAAGAGGCTGTGGGAGAAATAGGCACTTTCACATGTTGGAAGCCTTTCGTGGGACAATTTGGCAGCATCTATCAACATTACAAAAGCTAGGCATGGTGGCACATACCATAATCCCAAAACTTGGGAGGCTGAGGCAGGAGGATTGCCATAAGCTTGAGGTCAACCTCAGCTACATAGTGAGTTCAAGGTTAGTCTGAACTGCATAGCAAGAGCCCGTCTCAAAAAACAAAACAAAACAAAAAAAAAACCCAAAATAAAAAACATTACAAATGTGTATTCTCTTGGCCCAGCATTGCTCTTGTAGGAATTTTCTTATCTGCCTAATGACAAAAATATGAATTTTATAAGACTATTCACCTGGGCATGGTGGTGCATGCCTGTATTCCCAGCAGTTTGGGAGGCTGAGGCAGAAGAATTGTAAGTTTGAGCCCAGTTAGGCAACTTAAGAGACTTAGCAAGACCTTGTCTCAAAATAAAAAAATAAAATTGGGGATAGGGAAATAGGTCAGTGTGAAGGCCTTTGGTTCAATTCATAGTATAAACAAATAAATAAATATATATATATATATATATTATCCACTACAGTATTACTTATAACAACAAACGTCAAATGACAAAAGCAAAACAAAATAACACAAAGCAAAACAAAACAAAACAAAGGTTCTATGATTCGGGCTTTGTTTAAGTAGACCATGGCAGAGAGGTGTCTCACATGGGCAGCAGAAAGTTCCGGTGAGAAGACACCAGGGCATTTGGCCCCAGCCACCCTCAGTTGTCAATCAGTCCACGTGGGCCCAGGCTGTGCTCTGGAGTCAGGGAGGCCCAACCCAAGGACCAGGGGCCAGTGATTGCTGAGGAAGAGTCAGTGGGTCCCTGCCGGGCTGTGGTTCAGTGAACATGAATTTAAGTAATCCTGGCTCCAACTTCTGCCTCTGGGTGGCCTTACCCACAAGTTCATCACCACTTCCAGCACAATCAGCCATCACAGGGGATCCCGAGAAGCCGTCTTGGGGGCACAGCACTCAGGGAAAACAGAACATACTTTCTGGGTCAGTCTTTCCTGACACAAAAGTGCTAACACATCCAGTCAGGTGTTAGATGATTAATAACAAAGAGTAAACTAAAAGCCAAGCGATGCGGTCTTCTCTACCGCTTGATGCCCCCAGCTCACAGACCCATCAAAAGGAATCTGACGAAGAAAGGAATTTCTTCCTGTACACGCATGGTCAGCTGAGGGAAAAGGAAGGCTTTCCTTCTGCCAAGGCTTTATTTTTATTTTTTTTTTTTTAACTAAAGCACCATTTCAGCTGTGAGGAGGCAAGCACGTTAGGGTCTCGGGGCAGTTATTTCCAGCTTCTGGCCTGAGCAATTCATTATGGCAGGGCGCATGCGCTAATGACTGTACAAATCAGTAACTCTGGAGTTTCCTAACCCACAACGGACATCAGACGACCTAGAAGAGGAGGCCAAATATCTCTGCTCACAAGCTGTGCTCCAGTAGAAGTTACTGGCTTTGGCTTCAGAAGGCCACGTGATGGGGAGGGACGAAACGAGGGGTCGTGAGAAGACCTGGGGAACCCTTCCAGCAGGAGATCCTCCGAATAATGAGGAAGGTCCTGTTGAATATTTTCATTATTGACATAAATAATCCCTTCAGATAAATATAAATTTAAACGCATTTGATAGTTTAACACTTAAAAAGCCCTTTCCATCATTATCACAAACATGAGGAAATATTTTAGTGCGTTCAGTAGTAGCATGCCCATTGACATTTGCATGATGTTTACTCTGAAAATCATGTTTGACATGCAAAGAATTGTTTATGTTGGGCATTGGTGGTATGTGCCTGTAGTTTCAGAACTCTGAGGGGTTGACGGAGGAGGATAGCAAATTCAAGCCCACCTGGTCAATTTAGCAACTTAGTGAGACCCCCAAGAAAAAACAAGGCTAGGAATTTAGCTCAGTGCAAAGGCCCTCGGGTCCATCCGCAGCACCAACAAAACATAAAATAAGAGAAAGAAGTTTTTACATTTGCCAAAGGTAATTTTTCTCAACAGGCTGACTTATACATGTTCTCTGTTGTTTGGGGTCCTACTATCTTGTTAGGTAGTTTAGGCTGGCTTTGAACTCACTATGTAGCCGAGTGGTTTTAAACTCCTGCCTCAGCCACCTCAGTGCTTCTGAGTGCTAGGGTTACAGGCCTGGGCCACCAGGTCCATCTGCTGTCCCTACACTTTCACTTCATTCTACTAATTTATACACATGCTCATTACTGGATGGTTGTGCAAGTCTTCTGAATCGTTAGCTTCGTGTCCACAGAACTGACTCAAGTACTGTTCCTCGTGGCTGTGCTCCAGGAACTGTAGGTAGAACTCACTGCGGCCGGAGGGCTGCACTGCTCACACCAGCTGAGGTGATGGCCAAAGCAGGTGTCCACCATTTGCTGTCTGCAGGTCTCAAAACTTCCCATCTTACGGTCACAGTCTGTACAAATGAGGGATCCCCTCAGTGTAGGCCAGTGTGTTCCATCAGAGGAAGGTTGGCAGAGAAACTTTCTTTGCATACGCTGCACATTTCTGAGTCGGTACCTATACACTTCAGAATCAGAACAACTTTTTTTTTTTTTTTTTTTTTTTTTTGTGGTACTGGGGATCGAACTCACAACCTCGCGCCTGCCAGATGGGCACTTAAGCCACTGAGCCAAACTCCTGGCCCTCAGAACAACATTTTTAAAGGGGAAATTTTACTGTCGGATTCATCACGTTCACATTTGTAGAAGCCAGTTTTGCTGGGCAGTCATATTCAAAGCTTGGCCTTCATTAAGGATTTTATACCTGTTGGCTGGGGAAAAGCAGTAAGGAAGCCACCTCTAACTCCCACACCGCCTGCTTGTAAGCAGCTGGACATCACACAGGCTGAGATGATAATAACTGAAGTAACTGAAGTAGGAGAGGAACCTGATATTTATGTTGTTTGATTGACTTTGCAGGCCTGGGGTCAGCAGTCTGGGTAACTATTTAGAGGATAACAATATGTAATATAGTAAGGATTGTGGATTTCCCACTGTCCTATTACTGTTTGGTTTTGTTTCATTTTACTGTTCTGTTTTACTCCTTTTAAAATTTTTTTTAAAAGTAAAATAAAAAAAATTTTACAAAGTTTAGAGGGTGGCTCTTCATCAGTTTGGACTTGGAGACTTACGGTGGAATTGTTTTTGTCTCTAAATCATAATTGTCTGAAACTGCATGCACTCCCACAGCGAGGGGAACATTTTTGGCAGTGTGGATTCCGTAGGATTCTCCTCCTGACGCTGTTGCTCAGCCAATCAGGTGAGTCACACTCTTTATTACCAGCTCTGACATCAGCAGACTTCTCTGGGAAAAAAAAAAAAAAGGAAACCTATTGTTATATTTCTATTACTAACTAAAAGTTACTAGGTGAATACAAGTGTGCATAAAGAAGTTTATGCCCTGATTGATGTGTTTTGAAAAAGTTTTTTTCTCTTTGAAATAAAATCAATTTGGAAAAAAAAAACCAAACAAAAAGAAGCTTATGGTATGCACTGTTTTTTCATTGACCTGTACAAAATATTCCAGTGCTGTTCATTAGTTCTGCTAACCTATAGAGAAGACAGTGTGGTCTAGAATTCAAAGCACAGAGCCGGGAACCAGCTACTTCTGATTTCTGTTTCCAGTCTTGATTCTTTCTGCAGCATTTGATGTCTTGCTATCTGAATCATCACCTTGGTTGTTAAAATTATTTTAAGGCTGGCTGTCTTGTAGAACTGACACTATAACAATGATTAGGAAAAATTTCACTGGCTCCATCTATACTTCTGTTTACTCAAGAGGAATCTGAATTCAAGAAGTACATAGTCATCCTTTTTCTTAGGATACTCATTCATATCTTTCCAATTTGGTATAATTCTTAATACTGGATTGCAGAAAAATGAATTATTTGGAAGCTTCCATAGGTGGTAAGACCTGTCAGTTTCCTTCGACTCATCTGCCCTGCCCAGGTGCGGTTCCAAGATGCCAGTGGGTGAGCTGCTGGAGTGCAGCTGAGGCACTAGGGCATGGGTAGATGGGACTCCTGGTGTATTTGAAGGGCTACTCATTTTGTGTAGATTTTTACACTTAGCTTTATCCTGGAGGTCCTCTTTTTGGAGTGCCTAGTTGTGCTGTTGTGGTTGCCAGTGTCCTGAACTGATTCAAAACATGCAACTTTCATGATTGTTCTGACTTTGGGGAAGAGCAGACGTCACACAGTGCCGGGTCTAGTGAACAAAGTGGGTGAGAATGCACTGTGATGTTTTTATGAGCCTGCCTTTCTATTGAATGGCATGCAACAGCAGCATTCACCATATTTTTTTAATCACAACTGGCAAAGATGCACAAAAGAGGATTTCCAGAACCGCTTCAGAAAATGTCAAGAGCAATAGGTTAAGTGTACAGAAGCAAGGGGGAGTAGTCTGAGGAGGATTCGTGACAATGTGTCTTCTACCATAATAAAATTTTAAAATTGACACACACACACTATGTTTGGATCAGCCCATGTATGCAGACTAATCCATGTCAAAGACAAGTACTCTCCAATTATTAGGGATGATGATACAGTAGGCTAGTTTTCTTAAGTGTCAGGTGCAGATGGGAGATATTCAAAAGAGCTAGGGGTCCTTTCTGCACGTGGAAACAGCTGGCCCTTGCCGGGCTGCCCACATGCGGCGCTGCTGTTTGGTCCGATTGCATTTCCCTGTCCACCGGGACGGGCAGGGACATCTTTCCTCGTGCCATTGCCAGAGCCCCGGGGAACAGAGTGGTGCCTGGAACAGAGGGCACCTCACAAGCCCACAGACCGTAAGGCTAGGTGGAGAAAACCGAGATTTGCTGAACTCCAAAACTGCAGGTCCTAGAAGGAAATCACTCATCCAAAAATACAGAGAAAAAAATTATTTTCATATTTTTGGACTTATTTTCTTTTTTCTTTCTTTTTTTGTCTCTTCTTTTTCTTGCTCTTTTTATTTTTTCTATTTTTATTCGCCATATTATTTATCTTTTATTTTTTTCTTCATCTTCTATTTCTCATTTTTTTCTGTTACCTTTCTCTAATTCTGTAAATATCTTTTTACTCCTTAATAGTATCCTTTGTCTCATTTTTCTTTTTCTCTCTTTCTCTTTTTTTTTTTTTTTTTTTTTTTTTTTTTTT
>RJWM01021219.1:0-25328 GCA_004363535.1 Dasyprocta punctata | reverse complement strand
ACCTCTCCTATTATTTAATTTTTCAAAATTTTCTTTTAGCATTCTTCCATTCCCAACCCCTCCATACCTTTAATAGTATAACCATTAAGCTTTTTTATTAATTGTCAAGTAGTTAACTCTATGTTACTGATGTTGAACACTTTTCTATCATTACTGGAGGTATAGTTATTGCATTTAGTTGATATTTGTTGTATGCCAATATTTGACTTGTTTTGGCATTTATACTGTCATTGTAGATTTTTTTTTTAAGGTTAAGGGTGGTATATTATTGATTGTTATGGTTTGTCAATATCCAATTTGTTTTGGGTGATATTACTGTTGCTGACTTGCCTGATATTGCCGGGTCACACATTTGTTTTTATTAGTAGGTTTTCTCTATATACCAATTCCCAGATTACCTTTGTGATTAACAATATTAACAGAAGTGATAGATCTTGGAACAGAGGCAAAGGACTTTAGTTAGCCATGCCCTGAATACATCACTGAAAAGCAGACTAACTAAAGAGATCGCCATACTAGCAACAAGTCTTTCCACTATAAGTGACACATATCTAGGTGCAAAACAAACAAAAAACTTTAGAAACATGGCAAAGCAAAAGAATGGCTCCCCAAACTCCCAACTTCCCCAAAGCTGATCCATGGGGCATAGACAGAGAGGAAAACAAAAGCCTCACTCAGATGAATTATTTAAAAAGGTAAGAGAAGTCAGTAAGGTGCGCAGTGGGCTCACAGAAGATAAAGCTAATCAGATAATGGAGTTAAAAGTCAGGGAGCTTACCGTAGACACTAATAAAAAGCCAAATGAGCGAAAAAAAAGTGACACAAAATGTGAACAACCAGTTTAGCCAAGAACTAGAATAGGTCCATGAAAATGTTCTAAACAGAAATCCAGGAGATCAGAAATTATATTGAAAGTATGGGCAGCAGAAGTGACCAATGTGAGGACAGAATATCAGAATGATGCTTTTCAAGACCAGTTACTCACAGATACCATAAAAACAACATGAGAACGTGAAAAATGAATCCAAGAGCTGCTAGAAGATATAAAGAAGTCTAATGTAAAATTAATTGGAATAAGTGAAATATCAAAAGACAACACGAAGGACATAACAAAAAAACTTGTTTACAAAAATAATAGCAGGCTGTAGCTGGGTGTGGTGGCGCATGCCTTTAATCCCAGCACTCGGGAGGCTGATGCAGGAGGATCACTGTGAGTTCGAGACCAGCCTGGGCTATCAAGTGAGTTCAAGGCCAGCCTGAACTGCATAGTGAGCCCTGTCTCAAAAAAAAATAGGGCCAGGGATTTAGCTCAGTGGCGCAAGTGCCCACCTGGCAGGTGTAAGGTCGTGAATTCAAACCCCAGTACTAAAAAAAAAAAAAAAAAAATTAAAAAAAATAGGCTGAGTCCAGGCGGCCTTGGGGCACACACCAAACTCTGGGACAGGGCCAAGTGTACCAAAGGGCTGCAGCTGCTCCCTGATGCCTCTAAGCCCTGGTCTGGCTAGTGCAGCCACCAGTCTACCTCGGCTTCTGTCCCTGTTGGGACCCAGTTCAGGTAAGAGTGATTGGGCTGCATCCTGGAGGTGACTTCTTGGATTCAAGATGATTGACAAAGACCCTCTTCCCTAAAAGTGTCTACCAAGTGAAACAAACTTTAAAATTATGAGATGAGTTACATTTAAGCAAATGACAAAACTGGCTTAAGGGAGTCTGAAGGAAAGCTAAAGCAGCAACAGCAAGAATCTGCATGCAGGGAAAACATCCTAGCAACCAAGGAATAAGAGATGCAAGAGTGTGCTACCCAAATCCAGTACCTCAAGCAAGTCCAGCAGCTGAGTGGTGCCATGATAGACCCAGCAATCAAAATCGTTTTTCCTAAAAGTGAATTGGAACCGGCTAAAAACAAACTGGAACAAGCTCAAAATAAACTGAGTGCCCAGAAGTTTATGCCTGACAGGAAACCAAATCATGCTCCCCAGTTGAGATTTCCTTGACAGTCCCATTGTGCTTTGACAGCCAAGTACTCATTTCCACACCAAGACTTTTTGAGCAGGAAGACCAGCCACGTGCTCACACTTTCCTGCTTGTAATGGTTAATGTGAAATCTAGATGTGTTTCAGTTTTTTCTCTTCCCCTTCCCCTGGCTTCAGAGGCCGGATATAAGTGAACTATTTCAAAAAAGAGGGCCACTTTGAAAAAAGTCGCCTTCTAGAATGTGTAAACACTTGAGAAATGTTTCTGTTTGAAGAAAATAGGGAAAGAAACAGAAGCCTTTTAGTCTGTGGCACGCTGTGTCTTCTGAGAGTTTGGAGCATTGAAAACCTTGAGATTTTAATCAAAATCGCACATGTAAAGTTCTAAAATGTAAAAACAGGATATGCATCACTCTTAACCTTGACTGTAGTGTCTTAGAGACACAGTATGTTAGTTTTGCCAATAAGACTGCAGACTACATGATATTGAACTTATAGATCAAAACTCAAATGAGGTGAATTTTGCCTCAATGGGTTTATTTGCTAAGAACCAACTTTAATAGTCTTGAGAGAAATAACAGATGTCAGTACAAGCACTAAATATATTTAGCCATTCAACTTAGGCCCCTGTGTTGCTTAATGTAGCCCAAACCAATGTGGTTTTCATCAATGGTTTTTTCTTTGAATGGTTGCAAAACCTGTAGATAATCTTAACTAAGGACAATACAGACTTGAAGGTGTGGTATCAAATTCAGGCTTAAACTGTTTGAAACATTATAAACATTCATTTCACAACTAGATTGTATAAGGAAGTTGCCCATGATGAGACTCCCTGCATTATTTTATTCTTTTCATTACTAAATTTTATGAAATCTCCATCCCATTCAACAGGCATATTTTTGTTTTATTTTGTTTTGTTTTGGTACTGGGAATTAAACTCACAACCTCATGCTTGCCAAGCAGGCGCTTATGCTGCTGAGCTAAATCCCTGGCCCTTGACAGGCACAAGTTTAAAAAGAAATTGTCGTTAGTGTTAATGGGGATTGTGTTCCTTAATTATATTTGGGATTTCTATGTTAACAGTTTTGATACTAAATTAAATGTTCCTTAAAAAAGAAATAATAGCAAAAAGAACACTTTCCAAATATTGGAAAAGAATTAAACATACAGGTAAGTGAGGCATATGGGACCCCAAATCACCATGATCAAAGAGAACTTCTCCACATTACACAATAGTCAAAATATCAGAAGTCAAAAAAAGGCACAATTTAAAAAAAAAAATTTTATTTTAAAGATAGTAAAATCCAACCAAACATAACAGAACAAAGTCAATCAAAACAAAGCAGTAGAACTGGTACAGAACTTCAAAGCAGGATACTAGGAAAACAATAGCTACTTTAGTATATCTTCTTATCTTCACAATGGTTGACCATTCCATCAGGTATAGTAAAATCAAACCAAAAACAAAACAGAATAAAATTAATCAAAACAGAATATTGAATAAAGAAAAACAATTAATCAGAATAAAGCAAAACAGTGAGAACAATATTGGACCTCAAAGACAAGATAGAAGGGAATCCCCCATATTTGCTACATTGCATACTCTCATCCTCCCAAGAAAAGCTCAGACTGCTGGCCCCAGGCCTGCAAAATCAACCGAACAATATAAGCATTTAGTTGCTTTATGTACCTTAGCTTAGCCAGTCCTCTGAACCAGCCAGTCCTTATCAACTTAACCAGTCCTCTGAACCAGCAGGTTGCTTACCGGGGGTGGGGGTGGGAGGATGGGGGGGTTGTCGATTCTCAGCCCACAAGCCAGTAGGCTTAAAGGAGGTACAAATTTTCTCTTCCTGGAATTCGTGCTGTTTGTGCCACTCACCAGGAAAGCTGGTTAGTTGTCTTCTTCAAAGGCACAAAATCAACTGAGCGTGGTGGTGCACAATTTTAATCCCAGCACTCAGGAAGCTGAGGTAGGTGGAGCGTCGTGAGTTCGAGGCCAGCTTGGGCTGCAGCATGAGCAAGGCCAGCATGAACTACATAGTGCAACCTTGCCTCAAAAAAACTAGAGCCAGGAGTTTGGCTCAGTGGCTTAAGCACTTGCCTGGCAGGCTTGAGGTTGTGAGTTTGATCCCTGGTACCACAAACAAACAAACAAACACAAAGACACACAAAAAAAGGAGTTGCAGCAGACTTTTTAACACAAACCTTAAAGGCTAGGAGACCTTGGAGCAAAGTGCTTGAAACCCTAAAAAGAAAACAACTTCTAACTTAGATTTACATATCTACAAAACTCTTTCAAAATTCATGAAGAGAGAAGGTATATCTGTGACAAAGAGCACCATGAGAAGCATAAATCTCAGTTCCCTAAGCAAAAGACACAGGTTGGCAGAATAGATCAAGTAACAAAACTCAATGACATACAGTATACAAGAAACACATTTAATCTGAAAAGAAATTCATAGATTAAATTCAAAGGATGGAAAACAATATCCAGACAACAAGAACCTGGAAAAAAGGAGTAGCTATTTTAATTTCAGACAGAGTGGGTTTCAAGCCAAAACTGATCAGAAGAGGCAAAGAATGTCACTACATATTGGTTAAGTGAACAGTTCAATAGAGAGAGATAATAGTTATAAACTTATATGCACCAAACACTGATGCTTAACTTCATAAAACAGGCACTACTGGACATTAAAAAAAAAAAAAACGGATAAACCCAATACAATTATAATGGGGGACCTCAATAACCCACTGTCAAAAAATAGATAGATGAACTAGACAAAAAAAAAATCAACAAAGAAATATCAGACTTGAACCAGACCTTCAAACCAACGAACTCTGCAGATGTCTACAGTGTTCTATCCAACAACAGAACACATATACTTCTCAGAAGCACATGGAACTTTCTCCAAAAGAGACCAAAAGCTAGCCCATAATGCATGCTTAAGTAAACACAAAAGAATCAAAATTGTCCCATGCATATTACCAGATCACAGTAAAATGAAACCAGAAATCAGTAGGAAGGGAAACCACAGGAATTGTGCAAACACATAGAAATTAAACAATACCCTCTTGAATAATCAGTGGACCACAGAAGAAAACAAAGAAATTAGTCCCTAGAGTCAAACAATAATGCCAGTATAGCACCTCAAAATCTATAGGCCACCATGAAAGCAGTCCTGAGGGGAATGTTTATAGCTGGGAATGCCCACATCAGAAAAACAGAGCAAGTTCAAATAAATAGTCTAATGATATGCCTCAAGATCCTAGCAAAACAGGAATAATCCACATCAAAGGTAGTACAAGGAAGGAAATTATAAAGATCAGAACAGAAGTTACTGAAATTGAGACTAAAACAACAATACACCCCTGACTGATGTGTTTTGAAATTTTGCTTTAGTTTTTTTTTTTCTTGAAATAAAATGGATTTTAAAAAAACAACAACAATACAAAGAATTGAATCACAGAGCTGGTTCCTTGAAAGAAAAGACAGAATAGATAAAACTCATAGTCAATCCTATGGGAAAAGATCCAAATCATTTCAATTAGAAATTAAAAGGCAAAATCATAATGGATTATGCTGAAATCTCAATTATTAGTATCTACTTTAAGAAATCATCCTTTAATAAAATAAAGAATTCAGAAGAAATGAATAGATTCCTACATGCATATGAGCTACCAAAGCTAAACTGAGAAGACATAAAATCCCTGAATTATTTGATATTAGGCAATGAGATAGGAGAAGTAATAAAAATCCTACCAACTAAGAAAAGCCCAGGTTCCAATGGATTCACTGCTGAATACGACAAGAACTTTATGTAAGTTCTAATGCCAATACTCCTCAAACTCTTTAATGAAATCGAAAGAAAAGGAGTACTCCAAAAATTATTCCTGGAAGATAGCATTACCCTGATTTCAAAATCAGAAAAGGACACAACCAACAAACAGAACTATAGGCCAATCTCTTTAATGAACATTGAGTCAAAAATCCTCAACAAGATACTGGCAAACAGGATGCAAAAAATCATCAAAAAGATGATATGTCGTGGCCAAGTAGGATTCATCCCTGAGATGGAGGGATGGTTCAACATTGCAAAGCAATAAATGTAATACATCACATAAACAAAAGCAAGGACAAAAGTCATATGATCATCTCAACTGATGCAGAAAAAGCATTTGACAAAATTCAACATCCATTCATGATAAAAATTCTGAGGAAAGTAGATGTAGAAAAACCTTAACTCAATCTGACAAAATTGATTTGTGACAAATCAATGGTCAACATTGTATGAAATGGGGAGAGGCTAAAAGCTTTCCCTCTAAAATCAGGAATAAGACAGGGTTCTCCACTAACACCACTACTCTTCAGTACAGACCTTGAACATTAGCCAGGGCAATTAGGCAAGAAAAGAAATGAAATGGATATGTAAAGGGAAAAGAAAAAGTTAAATTACCATCATTTGCAGATGACATGGTCTTCTATATAGAAGATCCAAAAATTTCACCAAAAGACTCTTATAATTAATAACTAAATTCAGTAGCTTAGTAGGGTACAAAGTCAACACAGAAAAATTAATAGCGTTTGTGCATACAAATAATAAATTCACCAAGAAAAAAATTAGGGAAACAATACCTTTCACAATAGTATCAAGAAAAATTAAATACTGTACATAGCAATTAACCTAACTAAATAAGTGGAAGACCTCTATAATAAAAACTGCAGCACTTTGAAAAAAAGATCAAAGAGGATATCAGAAAAATGGAAAGACATCTCCTGTTCCTGGATAGGCAAAACCACTATAGTCTTAGTGGTCATACTTCCAAAACTGATATGCAGATTTAGTGCAGTTCCAATCAAAACACCAATAGCATTCTTCTCTAGTGAAAGAAAAAACAAAATAGATAAAACTCATAGTCAATCCTACCAAGAGACCCAAATCATTGCAATTAGAAATTAACTAGAATTAATTAGAAATTAGTGGAACTAGGGAAGGTAATCCTGAAATTCATATGGAACGAGAAGAGGTGTAGAAGAGCAAAAGCAATCCTGGATAATAAGAGTATTCCAGGAGGAATTACCAATCTGGACTTCATATTGTACTCCAAACAAACCCCAGACATGTGGATCAATGGAACAGAACAGAGGATGCACAAACAACTCCAAGCACATTCAGCTGCTTGATGTTTGATAAAAGGGCCAAAAACTTACTCTGGTGGAAAGATAGCCTTGTTAACAAGTGGTGCTGGGAAAATTGGCTATCCATATGCATAATACTGAATCTAAAACCATATCTCTCACTGTGTACTAAATTAAGTCAAAATGGGTCAAAGACCTTATATTAAAACAGAAATATTTAATCTACTAGAAGATACAATAAACTCTTGAAGAGAGAGGCATAGCCAAGGACTTTCTGAATGGAATCCCAATTACATAAGATATAACACCAAGAATCAACAAATGGGATCTTATCAAATTAAAAAGTTTCTGCACAGCAAAAGAAACAACTAACAGAGTTAAAATACGACCTATAGAATGGGAAAAATTTCTTGCCAGTCACTCTTTTTGCTAGCGGACTAATATCTAGAATATGCAGAGAACTAAAAATAAAATTAGACCATCCCAAAATAAAGACCCAATCAAAAAATTGGCAAAAATAGACACTTCACAGAAGAAGTACAAATGAGCAATAAATACATGAGGAAATGCTCAACATTGCTAGCCATTAAAAAAATGCAAAGTAAAACAACTCTGAGATTCCATCTTATCCCAGAAAAAATGGTTACTGTCAAAAATCAACCCACAACAAATGCCGGTGAGGCTGCAGTGAAAAGGGAATCCTCTATGTTGTTGGACTGTAACATAGTGCAACCATTATGGAAATCAGCATGGAGATTCCTCAAAAAACCAAAAATAGAAATTCCATTTAACCCAGTGTCTTAGTTACTTTTCACTCCTTGCTGAGACAAAATATCCGATGCCCAAAATTAGGGAAGAAAAGGTTTATTTCTTACAGTTCTCAGGGATTTCAGTCCATACTTAGTTGGCACCAAGGCAGTGTGGTGTGGCAGGGCAGCATTCATGGCAGCCATCAAACAGCAAGGCGAATTGGCAAGAGTGAGAAAGAGACAGGCCTTCCTCTCACCCTTACACTATAAGTTGGCTCCACCCCTTGGTGGGTGCAGCACTCACATCACCAATCCCAGTGCTAGATAACAAACCAGTCATGAATGCCAGACTGAGCCCTGTCTAGATTACATAAGGCCTTGGGGGGACACAAGATCAAACCCATACATTCCACCCATGGCCCCCCAATGACTCATGTATATCCTTTATTTAAAAAGCATTTAGTCCATTTCCAAGAGTTGCCACAGTCCTAACAGTCTCAGCATTGCTAAAAGTTCAAGTCCCAAATCTCCGAGATCTATGGCAAACTCTTAATTATAATCCTCTGTACAAACAAAAACAAGTTAAACACTTCCAAAATGCAAAGGCACAAGATAAATGTTACCATTCCAAAAGTTACATGCAGGGGTATACAAAGCATTGGAACCAAAGCAAATCCAAAATCCAGCAGGGCAAACATTAAGTCCTGGAGTTCTATGCTCAACATCTGAAGCAATGTGGTTGCAAGTTCCAAAAGGCTTGAGCAATTCCACCCCTGTGGCACTTCCAGGGCTCAGTTTTTCATAGCTTCTCTCTTAAGCCCACTCTGCTCAATTCTTGCAGGTTTTCTTGAATGATCCACGTTCCTGGCTTTCTCAAACTTCTGGGTTTTCCACTGGACCCTTGGATTCACCCTTACATCTTTACATATTGCTCTCTGCAGTTGGGGTGGAAGCTGCACACTTTCCTTGAACTTAAAATAAGTGCCACATGGATGCCACCAAGTTCTGCTGCCAGCTGGAGCAGTAGCCAGGCTTTCCTCTCTCTTGGCTACTGTAGGGGTCAACTGCCTGGATTGCTGAGCTCTCTGAACCTGATTGTGAGGAACAGATTCTCTATGCCAGCGCCATTCTGGAACCAGGTGTGCTACTACCATTCTGGAATCTGGTGTGGCTGCCACCATTTTGGAACCTCCTGTGGCCTCTGTCACCACTCTGGAATATGGCACTCTGTGGTTTTTTCCTCTGAGCAAACTCTTTTACTTTTGCCAGCTTGAGGCTGGAAAATGTGGAGGCCCACTGCTACAGGGGATGGCCTCAGGCCATCTTTTTTATTCGTTTATTCCTTCTCAGCAATTGATGACTCAGTGCTATTTTTATAGTCGACAGCTTCCTGGCCAAACTCACAATGTTTTAAATCACCATGCTGGACTCTTCGCTCTTGATTCACAACATAAATCTGGCTGAAAGCTCCCAACAATAGCCAGGTCACTGCTTCAACATTTGATTGCCTTGAAATTTCTTTCACCAGATTAATCATCCTCTGCCCTTAATCTCAGTCTCAGGCAAAGTCTCTGGGCACAAGCAGAATGCAGGCAAGCTTTCTACCAAGCCATAACACACATCATGTGGAGTCCAACAACCAATGCAGTCCTTCTTCCCAGCAGAAACCTCCAGAGCCTGGTCTTTACCAGTAGGCTTTTTAATCAGCCTTCTGGTCTTCTGAACCTGATTGTGATTCTGACCAGAATCTCCCATACAGAACAGCCTAAGCTGTTCCAGCGCCACTCTTTCAAGCAACATCTCCTGACCTTTCCAAACTATTCCCACAAGCCATTTCCAAAGGTTCTTGAACCAGTTGGTCAGGTATAGTCACAGCAACAACCCCACTCCACTGGTACCAAATTCTGTCTTAGTTACTTTTCACTCATTGCTGAGACAGAATACCTGACGTCCAAAATTAGGGAAGGAAAGGTTTATTTCTTACAGTTCTCGGGGGTTTTAGTCCATACTTAGTTGGTGCCAAGGCAGTGTGGCATGGCAGGGCAGCATTCATGGCAGCCACCAAACAGCAAGGTGAACCAGCAAGAGAGAGAAAGAGACACACCTTCCTCTCCACCCCTGGGTGGGTGCAGCGCTCACATTGCCAATCCCAGTGCTAGACAACAAACCAATCACAAACACCAGACTCAGTCCCATCCAGATTACATAAGGCCTTGGGGGGACACAGGATCAAACCCATACACCCAGCTATTCCCCTTCTAGGTATCTTCCTGAAAGGGTTAAGGGCATGCACACCCATGTTTATGGCCACACAGTTCACAATAGCTAAATCTTGGAAGCAGCCTATATGCACAGCAACAGATGAACAGATAAAGAAAATGTGCCATTTATACACAGTGGGGTACTACTCTGCCATAAGGAAGGAGGAACTTGCATCATTTGTAGGAAAACAGATGCACCTCGAGATCGTAATGCTCAGTGAAATACATCAGACATACAGGCTTAAATATCATATGGTTCTCTTGTATGAGAAACCTCAAATATAAATAAATTAAAGAGCAAAATAAAAAATAATGAGGCAAAAAAAAACCCTTTTGACTGGGAGTGGTAACAAATGCCTGTAATCCCAGCAGTTTGGCAGGAGGATTGCAAGGTTGAGCCCAGCAAACTGGTGACTTATTGAGACCTTGTCTCAAAATAAATAAAGTCTGGGGAATAGCTCAGTGCAAAGACCCTGGGTTCAATCCTCAGTACTGGGGGTGAAGAAAAGAAACAACTTTGGAGTCATTCCTACTTTCCTTCTCAACTCCCCAGTTTGTAGGAATGGAATCCACTTGAACAGGTCAACATTTTTTATAGTACCTATAGCATATTTGTTATGATGATGAGTTTATCCAAGTCTGCCACATGACACCTGGTGGCTCTCAGTTATATTGACTTACTGATTTAAGGGTGTTGGCTATTCAAGTTAAGTTATTTGACCTACACATTACAGAGATGCAGGAGCTCAGGATCAGCTGGCCCTCATTTGGCACAGGGGCCATCCAAGACATAAACCAGTATTGTAGTCCTTAAGCCTGTCCCTGATTAGCATCACCTGGGGACACAGATCTATACCTACTAATGCTGCTTGGGCTTCACCTTGAACAATGAAATTAGAATCTTTGGGGGCAATGTGCAATTATTGGTATTTATTGATACAATTTAGATATACATAATGATCGCATTCATCATAAGGAATTTGTACCTGTACATGATGTATCTTGCTGCTGCTGCTTTTTTCTCCCCTATTCCCCTCCCTTCCGTTCAACCCTTCTTCCCCTTAGTTATTGGTCACCAGGGAAACTGTAGCCATCCAGGCTACAGATGCTGGGTCACCCACACTGGCTTCCTGGACACTATTTGACTTCTCTGCTGACATAGGCAGTGAGGATTGAGGGTGTCTGATCCACAGGGATGCAGTTTGGGAGAAGGAGGGACAGGTGGTGGCCGGGGGCTCCTCCATCCGGTGTGTCTCCCTTCCTCTCCAGGTCTTTCCCTACTCTGCTGACACTTTCTCTACTTTCCTAGCCCTTTCCCTCAGCTCTACATCGTCTCTCTTACTTTTCATGGTACTTTGGGGAAGTCAGTGAGGAGACTGTGTCTCTGTCTGAATCTTTTGGTGGACCCATGCCCTGCGCTACTAGGTTATTCTTTATAGACGAGATTTTAGGCTGACTTTTCCCTGCCCACGTACACACGGTTCCACGCTGAAGATATGTGGCAGCCACACATTTCCACTGAGACAGGGAGTTTGTTGATGCCCGAAGACTCTTCTGGGTTCCAGTTGAAGAAGGAATTGTCCCACAGCTGCCGCCAGGGCAGTGAGGGGCAGAGGTGAACAACAGTGAGCTCATCTGGGCAGCCTTTCCACCCCTGCTGTTCCTCTTTGACACCCTGAGCCCCCACTCCCGTTTATGTCCCTAGTGACCACAGCCTAACTCCTCCTCTTTATTTGTCACTTGCAAAGTAACCCTTCATGGTCTTTTCTTTCTAGGCAGATTTTAAATATGGCCTAAAACCATTGGGAGCCAGCAAAGCACCAATATATTGGCCTGCAACCACTTGGCTATTTTGGGGGATTGTCATTTCTACCTTCTTAAGCTGCCCGGGGATGTGTGTGTCCCCAGGACCAGTCTAATTCTAGTCTATTTTGTCCCAGAAAGATTTATATGTTGGTTAGAGGTTTGATTAGAAAACTTTTATGTCACTTCTATGCCCCGCCCCCCATTTAAAAATTATAAAGGAAGTGGGAAGGAGATAGTTGAGTCTGCCTCACCAAATCCATCCCCAGGAATGATGTCAGCAGCCAAAACCATGCATCCTGATAAAGATACTGACATCCAGGACGATTATTATAAAAAGATGTGGGACATGCCTGCCTCAGGTACGTATTCATATATTGAGCAAGCATAGTTCTAGATGTTGGAATGTGCTTTGCTTATCCCCTGGGTCCAGGGACAATTCAGAATTTAGTTGTGCACTGATCACTTCTTCTTGGAGCATTACAGAAGGGACAGGGCGCAGGGCAAATGCTTCCTGAGAAAAGCTCACCACAGCGTCCTTCTCCCTGCCTCCCCTCCCCACAGGGAAATTGTAATCTGTATAAAATCCATTGCAGAGCAGTGCAGTGTTGGGACTACAGGATAGAGGATCCTTGCCCCCTGCTTGTAACTATGGGAAAGATGGAGGCACCAGGTTTCACCATTTCCAGGATGGCAGAGAGGGGAAAGGTGAGGCAGATGTTGGCAAGAGTAGTGTTGCTGTCGTTGACACCTGGATGGAGGCCTTCTGGTTCAGTGTGGCCTGGAAGGCAGCAGGCCCAGCCAATGCTAATCAAAGCCTGAGCAATCCATGGCAAAAGTGTGGAAAGTAGAGACTCTCAGGGATAGATAGACTCGCTTACCTGGACTGCAGCCTGTCTACAGAGAAAGAAAGTAAGGGGCCTACTGGGAAGAGCTGGTGAACCCTCCTTTGTGAGCCAAAACTCCTCAACAGAGTTAGGGAGGATGGGCTGGGCTCATAGGCAAATAGTGGAAGTTGATGTGGTAACTGAATCAGTAGGACTCTGTTCGCTTTCCCTTTGTTTCCTTCTCATGTAAAATTTGCCCAAATGTGTATGCAAACTTAGCCTTAATTTGACCTCTTAGAGCACTTGAAGCGGAGTCTCAATGAAGCCATTAGAACCCTGAGTTCTACCTAGCATTAGCACAGCATGGCACTGTCTTAAAACTTGTAGTCCTGGACCCTTAGAAATTTGTTATCTGATGCATTTCTCTTCCTCATTCCTTGGAACTTCTGTCTACTGAAGGCAAGGACTGATTTATTCAGAGTAGAAATAAAAGACCACATCAACTAGGGAAATACAGGAAACATACAGCAGGTATTGTGAATGGGAACTTTTCCTGCCTTAGTGCTCCCCTTGGTTCAGTGCATTTACTTTGCTCCTTTCAGATGCAGTGACTCAGATATCCTGTGGGTTATTTCCAGCATCAGGATCACTGGGCAGTATCACTGAGAGTATATCCTATGTTCAGTCACAAAGTGAGGGCTATACAGATATTGGCTCTTAGCCATCCGCAGAGAGCCAGCTGGGTTTGTCCCAAGCAGTACCTTTGTGCCATTGCCATCTTTATGTAGTCTTTTTTTTTTCTTCCTCTTTCTTTAGATCTACCTCCATCTCTTTCCACAGTATTTAAGGTATATACCCTGATTAGGCACAAATATTCCCTCATGGAGGCAAAGTATCTATTCCTCTTACCTTGCATAAATTACCACCTTCCCTCAGAGTTTCAGTTAATACTCGAGGGCATGTCTAAAATTGGAGGTTGCTCTTCTCATAGACACCATGTCAAGGGGAGGAGACCCCAAAAATGGGGAAGTTGTGGATGGGGCATCAGAAGTCAATGAGAAATTGGAATTGGAGAGGTGGTGAGATGAAAGAGTTTAGTAAAGCCCACTGAAAGCACGAATGGATAAAAACTGTGTGCGCTCATCAGCAAAATGTCTTTCTGTCACCAAGAGGTAATCAGGAAATGAATACTGTGGAAGGAATAGTTAATGTGTTAATGCTGAGTGCCTCCTTATGCTTAGGGAGTCATCTTAGATGTGCAGAACTGCGTTTGGGTCTCCCCTGTTCTTGCTGCATTAAATCAGAATGCTGGTGGAGAGGCGGAGGAGTCTGCTTCTCAGTTGGTTATTACCTTCCTTCTTCTACACTCATTTTTCGGAGAGACTCATCAGGAGTCCCCAAGCCCTGGAGCTTAAAGGAGCTCAGACCACACCTTGGTTGCTGGTTTGGGATACTGCTCATGTTAAATGCCTACTCCCTGGTGAGCGGCTGTGGCCAGAAGTCACAGTCAAGTATCCCCTGCTTTGCCCCTGCTCCTGCCCAGCTAAGCCCCGCCCCCCAGGCTCCAGGCTCCAGGCTGGCAGACAGCTGAACCAAGACTAGGAGAAAAGCATTCTATTTGGCAGCTCTGTGCTGAGATTAATAACAAAATAACTTCACTTAATGAGAGACAGTGGGCAAGGAAAACAATTACATTTTTCCAAGGCCAGGAAACCCGTAGATTTGAAAATGTGACAATATTCAGGGACTTGGTTATGAGCATTAAAGTATCTTCAAGCCTTTGTTGCCATTGGGGACTATCTCAAATACTGAATTATAAAGCTTTATTTATACCTTCATCATCCAATATAAATATTTTTATAATGGCCTCTAACTAGATTTCTTCTTTACAGACTTTCTGATTCATTCTCCACAAACCAGTGTTCTCCATGCAGTTTTATACTGTGTATTGACAGCATGATAATGAAAGTTAGTCAAGCTGTTTTTAACATCCGTCTATTGTCAATAATGTTATGTGTCATCATAAACTAGTAACCTCAGCTAGCATTAATATTATCAGCATGTGTCAGTAATATAAGTTCTTAGGACCTATCTCTATTAAATAGACCAAATGAGTGAATTGGAGAAGTTTTATATTACATATCTTAGTTACACTTCCAGAAAGACTTGGAAATTTTTTCCATGCAGAAAGGGAGAAGGGTCAGACCTAGAATATAAAGGAAACTTTGTTCAGAGGAAAGATCATGACAGCCTTAAGTAGAAAGTGCTGAGTGAGGCAGGAATGACCGAGAGGACTAAAGTAGGAGAGCGCAGGAGACCGGGCTGCAGCACACTTCACTGGAGGTTTGCAGTCTGCAGTCTCTTAGGCTGACCCTATCTGTAAGTGGTTTCTTCCCCTCTTTTGGTAACGTGGCCAGCCTGAGGCATAGGTTGAATGGAAAGGAAGAAGGAAAAAGAAGAAGAGAAGAAAGGTAACTGGAAGTAATGGGGTGGGAAGAACAAAAAGGGAGAGAGAGAAGGGAGAGGGGGAGTGGCTCAAGGGTTAGAGCTCCTTTTTGTGACTTGAAAGGGTGTAGCCGGGAGGGAGGCAGGTCTGCATTTGGCAGCCTGAGGTGCCGTGTTGGCTTGTGGGAAGAGGAAGTGGGAACAAAGGCTGGGGCAGCTGGCCGGGTTACAGGTGCTTTCCCGAGCTCAGGAGCCAGGCTACTGTATTCATAGTGCTTACCTTTGAAGGAAGTCACACGCAGGTGTGCCTGGGCACAATAAATGGAAGTAAGTGAGCTCCTAAGACTGAGACAGCAGCAAATGAAATCCTAAGACCTTTGGTTTCAGGCCAAAATATAAGGCAGAAATTTAGGGGACAGAACCCCTAAAAAATGGTCTGTCATTCAGGGCAGTTTTCTGCTTCACGGGAAGGCGCTGGAGGCCGAGTACGGTGGAACAGTCAGGCAGAAACTGAGCACAAAGCCTGTGCTTCAGATTGGGCCCATCATGTCATCTAGGACCAAAGTATTGCTGTGTCTGTGTCCACACGGACACATTCTCGCGGTGCTGGACTGCTGGCTAGCGCAGTGAAGGACTGCCAGGCTGCCGAGAGAGAACTGCTGGGGTGCCACAGTTAGGTTGATTGCCGGATGGCGCAGTGTCCAGTGGTGCCACCTTTTTTTTGACCCAGCCAAAGCATTGCCAGGGAGAACTGATGAATAGGTAAGCATAACTTTTATTTATTTATTTATTTTTAAAAATAATTTTTTTTGTTTTTGTTTTTTTGGTACCAGGGATTGAACTCACAACCTCACACCTGCCAGATAGGCACTTATGCCACTGAGCTAAATCCCTGGCCCTATTTTTTGAGACAGGGCTCACTATGCAGTTTAGGCTGGCCTTGAACACACTTTGTAGCCCAGGCTGGTCTTGAACTCACAATAATCCTCCTGCCTCAGCGTCCTGAGTGCTGGGATTAAAGTCATGCACCACCTTGCCCAGTTTACAAATCCATTTTATTTCAAGGATAAATATTTTTAAAAAAAGAAGAAGAAGAAGAAGAAGAAAAGGAAAAAAACTACCGCAAAGTTTCAAAACATGACTTTTATTTAAAGTAAAGGAAGAAAAGGGGAAAAGTGAAGAACAAAAGAGGCAAGAAAGTGAAGCAACGTCGCTCATGCAGGACAGGTCACTGCAGAAAAAGGAAGATCACAGAACAGGAAGATCGCAGTGGTGGCGGAGTCAGTCAATGGCCGCTACCTCTCATACACTCTCAGCTCGGGTCGCTCTGCCCACGCATTCCTGCCGTGATTGATAGGTCACACCCTGTTTTCCAGCCAGGATACCCTGCCTCAATCTGCTTCTTCAGGTTGGGCTTCCAGACTTTGGGCGCAGGAAAGGAGTGTCAACTTCCAGCGCTGCTGAAAGATGCCCAGAGATAGTTGATATGCGACTGGTTTTTGCTGAGGTTGTCTGAAAACTGGAGTGGACCTAGGGCTAAGGGTTGGAAGCAAAAGTAGATTAGGCTGTCAGAATTGGGACACAGTGCACGCAATAGAAGATAGGCAGCAAGGCAAGGACTCACATCTGACCTGATTTCAACCCTAAGATCTGCAAATCTCAGGTGGGGTCGCTGCACCGCTGCTGTCCTGGTGACAGAGAATATGTCAAGCACCTCATTGTATACCAGGCATTGTAATAATTAACTTACCCGCCTGTTTTAGTCAATCCTCAGAGCAATCGTATCATGCAGATATTGGATAGGAGTACGTAGAAAAAGGAAATAGGGCCAACAAAATGTAGAGAACGCAACTTGGCTTTGATTTGCCAACTATATTTCAGGAGATAGTACATTGGAGGAAAACATAAATTTTATTATTAACTGAAAGAATTTGACCACATTTGACTGATCATCTTAGCAAAAAGACACCTAAAACAACAAATTAGATTATTATTTATATAAGACTTTTTATTTTTATAATTTATATAAGATTATTATTTATAAGAAATTAGATTTCAAATAAAGCAATAAAAGATATTGGTGCTTAAAATAACTTGGATTTCAAATTTTACAATGCTTATGGCTTATATCAAGCCATAAAAATCATATAGTTTCTCAAAGGCACAATCAATAGAGTACAAAAGCAACTTACACGACAAAAAATTTGCAAACCTTATATCTGAAAAGAGATTAATATCCAAAAAGTATAAAAAAATCCTATAACTCAGTAGTAGTCCCTCAAAGGCCCCCCAGTAATCCAATTTTAGAAAAGGGCAAAACAGCCAGGTGTGGTGGCACATGCCTGTAACTCCAGCACTTGGGAGGCTAAGGCAGGAGGGTCACTGTGAGTTTGAGGTCAGCCTAGGCTACATGGTTAGTTAAAGGCCAGTCTGAACTACATAGTGAGACCCTGTCTCAGAAAGAAAAAACAAAAAATAAAATAAAGTAAAAATAAAAAAGGACAAAGGACTTGAACAAGCATTTCTTCAAAAAAGATATATACATGACCAACAGATAAATGAAAAGGTGCTCAGTATCACTAATCATGAGGAAAATGGAAATTAAAACCACAGTGAAATATTACCTCACTCTTTTAGCATGACTGTCATAACCAAAGAAAGAGAGAGAGAACAAGATAACTGTTGGTGAGAATGTGAAGCAATTGGAACACTGGCACACTATCAGTGGGAGTATAAAATGGTGCAGTCACTAAGGAGAATGGTCTAGCAGATCCTCAGAACATTAAAAATAAAACTACTGTACAATCTAGCAACCCCACTCTGGGGCAGGTGTCAAAAAAAACCAAATCACGATCCCAAAGAGATGATGTACACTCTTGTGTTCGTGACCGCGTTATTCACAATAGCCAAGACAAGAGAACAGAATGATTGTCCACTGGAGGATGAGTGAATGAAGAAAATGTACAAATAGATATATTGAACTATTATTCAGCCTTAAAAAAAATGAAGGATGCTGGGAATTTAGCTCAGCAGCTCAAGCGCTTGTCTAGTAAGCACAAGGTCATGAGTTTGATCCCCGGTAAAAGAAGAAGGAGGAGGAGGAGGAGACGAAGAAGAAGAAGAAAATCTTGTCATAACCAGTCACAGATGGACAAGTACTGTATGATTCCATTTATAAGAGAAATTTAAAATAAACTCACAGAAACAGAGAAGAGAATGATGCTACCCAGATGCTGTAAGGAAGAGGAATGGGGAAGTGGATTTTCAGTGGGTATGAAGGTTCAGTCAGGTGAGATGAACAGGTTCTAGAGATCCGCTGTAGTGCAGTGTACCTGTAGCTAACTGTACTACATTGCACACTTAAAGTTTTGCTGAGAGAGTAGATTTCATGTCATGTGTTCTTACCACAATAAAACATATTACTTAAAAATTGCGTAGGTTTTGGAATGGACATCAGGTCTCTTCTGCCTTCAGAATCCTTAGAGTGTGCAGGTTACTCCGAGAACACGTTACTGGACTTGCCACATTGGCCAACCCTCCATCTCACACGAACAAGAAGCCCTGGCATGCGAGCTTACCAGGTATACCTGCATACACTTGCTCTCCCTTGGAGTTCATCCCAGGACAGATCCTTGTTGCAATGGACTTGGACAAGCCCTGCTGGGTGTGCCTGCCTCCTCCAGTACAGTCTCAGTGGATCAAGAATGGGCAGGTTGATACTAATAGGGTCAATCCTATTTAATGTAGCTTTAGTAACTGGGAAATCATTTTCTAAGGCCATTGGGGATACTTGTCCCCTGCATTCTCTGGGATATTCCAGGGTATCTTTAAGACTGCCATGTTTACTCTTGGCACACGTTTCTGCTAGGCTAAACTAAGGTAAGCTAAGCTAAGCTAAACTAAGGTAAGCTGAACTGTGGGCTTTCTAGGTGGTTCAGAATCTCTTAGCTGACCTATCAGGTCATTGTGGGAGTCACAGGGACATTCTCCACTCTCTTCTTTCTCTGGGTATTACTGGGGTCACTGGGTTCACTTATCTCTAGGATTCTTGGGTACTCTGCCAAGAAAATATCTGGAAATGGGATGTCTGAATTTGGGCTGTCACTGCCTCCCTGGGCCTTTTGGGGGCCAGTTAGGACACCCGAAAGCCTGAGATTACCTACCTCAAGGTTTTTCCCCCATTTCCCTTACAGCATCTGGGTAGCACCATCCTGTTCTCTGTTTCTGTGAGTTTGATTATTTTAGATATCTCTTATAAATGGAATCATGCAGTGTTTGTCCTTCTGTGACTGGCTATGGAAAGATGTCCTTCATAATGCACCATTGACATTTTGGTAGATAATTCCTTGGAGGACTGTCATATGTATTGTAAGATGTTTTGCGTTATCGCTGGCCCACCAAATGCCAGTGGTATCTCCCACCTAAATTCATCATGTTTCTAGACATAGCCAAAGTTCCCCTTGGGGACAAAAAAAAAAAAAGCAGTTGAGAACATCTTGCAACTTGGACCCCAAGGAATTTAACACTTTTAAAAGTATGGAATGATAACAGAATGGTCACCATGCCTGTCTTCCTCACTCCCCGTTCTGACTGGCAGGACACTTTCTTCCAGGAACCACCATGCCTGGAACACCCAGTGCTCACAGTGAGTGCTCACTTGAGACTCCTCAGGCGTCTTGGGATTGTAGAGTTCTGCCCCGATCCCGGTGGATCAGGAATGGGCAGGTTGAGCAGTGGGTTCCCTAAGGCGTCAGGATAACGAAGTGAAGCGTCTTCAGCAGGGCACGGGCACAGGGTGCAGGAGCCCCAGCAAGCAGCCCACCTTCTATTAGTTCCATAAACCCTGAGGTGGCACGGCATGAGTATTGTCCTGGCCTGGGGCGCATACCTGGTTTTGGCGGAGGGTTACAAGGGTGGCTGAACAGTTAGAGCCAGGACATTCCAGAAGAGGGAGAGTCCAGGCACAGGAACACTTGGGCCTTCAGGGGCTAAGGAGAGCTGTTTGTGTCCATGCTAAAGGCACAGCTGGGCTGGGCTTCTGAGGCCTTCCTGTCTGAAGGACAAGAAGATGCCATCAAGTGTGGGCATTTCTAGAAATACTTGCTTTTCCTTAGCATTCTCTTGGCCTTGGTGGCAGCTCTACAATAGATATCCCCAACTCACCTCAAAAAAGCATTTCTTAGCTGGTCATGGTGGTGCACACCTGTAACCCCAGCACCTGGGAGACTAAGTCAGAAGGATCAGTGAGAGTTCGAGATTCCATCTACATAGTGAATTCAAGCCCAACATGCACTACAAAGTGAGACCTTGTCTCAAAAAAAAAAAAAAAAAGTATTTCTTTCCATGTAGGGCTGCCCTATTATGTCACAAATTTCTGTTGCTATAACAAAATATAAACAGCCAACTTAAAGGAGGAAAGATTTACTTTGGCTCATGGTTTCAGAAGTTCCAGTCCATGGTTGGCTGGTTCCAGTAGGGAGGCAGAGCATCGTGGCAGAGAGCTGCTCACCATGGCAGCAAGGTAGCAGGAAGAGCGTGCCAGAGAAGAGAATGCTAGAGACAAGATATAGATCCCATGGTCGTGCTTCCATGGCCCACTCCCTTCAACTAGGGCCCAGCTCCTAAGTTTCTATCACTTCTCAATAATGCTATTAGACTCTGACCCCATCAATAGATTAATCCATTGATAATGTCAGAACCCTTCTGATCCAATTACTTCCCCAAAGCCCATTAGTTGGCAACCAGGCTTTTAGCACATGGCCTCTGGGATCCAAACCATTATCCCCACACTGTAAGTGCTGCTATTTGAAGGATGGCAATGGTCTCGTGTACCATAGTCAGCCTTTCCCGGAGGTGAGAAAGCCGTGATGAAGAGAGAATCCCTCTGGCAACCGTGTGATGCCGTCAAGACCTTCCAGTTCACATCTGGTCATCTTTTTAGTGGCCTCACTTCTAGTTTGGCATTTTCTAGATTATTATTCATAGTGTAACCTAAATGATTTGTTTGAAATACAAATCAGAACCTGTCTTTCTTACCCTTGAAATCTTTCACTGGGTCCCAGGGTCTAGAGCAGTTATGTCATGATTACCGGACTTGAGAATTTGCATTTACAGTAAGCTCCCTGGTTGCTGCCGACCCTGGACCATACTTGAACTACAGCCCTAATGGGATGAAAGCTAACTCCTTAGTATGGTGCAAAGGCCTTTCCTGCCTATTCCCACCTATCTCTTTAGCGTACATATCCCCTCCAGCTCTGTAATGTCTTGAAGCTCAAGAAGCATCTTCTTCTTTGGACCCTCAGGGTATAGTGTATATAGCAGGCAATCAATAAATGTTTATTGTTGTGTTACAAGGTTTTGGGGGGCTGGAGTCTCCTTCTAGAGGTGCTTTCTAGGTTCTTTCTATCCTGAGTAAAGAATTGGTCAAGACAAGAAAAGAAAAAAAAGATAGTGTGGTTTTACATTTATTAAAGGTATGAAAAGAAACATGCTCTGCAGAGAAAAAGAAGCACGCTCTACAGGGTGAAAGCAAACCACAGTGACAGTGGGAGCACAGAGGCCAGAGCTCAGGGGCAGCCATCTTGTCTATCTCTCACTTCTCAGGCTGATGTCAGGTCTAGGCTGTCCTGTCAAAAACCTGGCTGAGTTCTCCTGAGAAGACTTGAAGATAGCACTCCTTGACTGTTTCGAAGTGCAGGGCTTTGGGAAACATTCTGTGCATGAGTCCTGCAACTGTGTGATCAACAGGTCCTTCCCACTTTCCCAGCCAGTTAGCCACATCTTCATCTCTTGCCTCAGTTGCTGGACGTGGTGGCTCATGCCTATAATTCCAGCACTCAAGAGGCTGAGACAGAAGGATTGCCGTGAGTTCAAGGCCAGCCTAAACTACATAGTGAGATCCTGTTTTAAAACAAACTAAATAAGTTAACACATAAAATAAATGTTTGTTGAATGACCAATGAATACATGAAAAAATGTGCAGCAGTGCTGGCCATTAAAAAATCCAAATTAAAACAACACTCAGAATTCATCTCACTACAGAAAGAGTGGCTGTCATCAGGAAATCAGATAACAAATGCTTTTTGAGGCTTTAGGGAGAAAGGAGCTTTTCTACATTGTTGGTGGGAGTGTAAACTAGTACAATCACTATGGAAATCAATATGGAGATTCATAAAAAAACTAAAGGTAGAAACTCCATTCAACCCAGCTATTCACCTTATAGGTACTTCCTGAAAGACATTGTATTGCAGTAATATATACATACCTGTTTATAGCAGCACAACTCAAAATAGCTAAATCTTGGAAGCAGCATACTGTATGTGTCCATCAACAGATGAATGGGTAAAGAAAACACAATATTAACATACAATGGAGTGCTACTCATATAAAGAAGAATAAATTTGAGTCATCTGTAGGAAAATAGATGCACCTTGAGACTATAATGTTCAGTGAAATCAGACACGAAGCTTTAATACTACATGACATCTCTTATATGAGAAACCCAAAATAGAAATAAGTCAAAGTGCAAAATAAAAGATAATAGGGAACAGGAAGATAGATCTTTCACAAATGGCAAGGAAACCAAGAGGTGGAAGCAGGGAGGAGGGAGCGGAAGGGGCTGTCAAGAGAATTAGAATGTGTTATGTACCTATACCAACTCCCTACAATAAATGTGACCTTGTCTACCACAAACATGTACTCATAAAAACAACAATTAAAAAAATGTTTGTTAAATGCCTGGGCTCACAGTTCACCATGGATGGAGAGAGGGGACATGGGCACCTTAGGCAGATATCGGTCAGGTGCTGGGGACCTCCTGGGAGTTGTGAGACCCCATCAGCAAAGTTCACTGCTGTCCCCACGCTGTGAATCCCAGGGGAGTTGTTGCTATGTGCCCTGTACTCGCTAGGCACTTTACTGACGGTATTTACATCCTCATTGCTTTGCGAGGTCATCGTTTTTACTCACACTTTACAGATAAGAAAACCAAAGTCCAAAGAAGAACTTCCACAGACAACAGGAACCACACCCCCTCCCTCATAAAGGGAGATGTAGCCCCCTACCCCCACGCAGCTCCTGGGTTCTGGGGAGCTACATTGCAAAATAACCAGTTTTTCTTTAAAATCCGTTGCATTTAAACCCTATATCCCAAGATACTGGGTTAGAGAGCCTGAATTCCAGTTGGTCATATTAAATCCACAAAGCAAGCTGGGCATGGTGGTGCACGCCTATAATCCAGCACTCAAGAGGCTGAGGCAGGAGAATCACTGAGAGTTTGAGGCTAGCCTGGGCTGCATAGTGAGTTGTTGAGGCCAGCCTGGACTACATAGTGAGGTCTAACTTTTGGGTTCACAAGAAGGCAAGGAGGTGCTGTCCAGCACCACGTTAACCCACGCATGGGAAACACCTGTTGAAATCCTCCTGCCTTAGCCTCCCAGGGTGCCGGGATTACAAGCATCTTCCACTACTCCTGGGTCAATATGGCTAATTTTTATCACATACTCTGTGTTTATCATGTACTCTGAAACTACTGAACTTATTCATTATTTCTATAATTATTTTTTATTTTTGTGAATTCTATAAGGTTTTTCTGCATACTGTATAAGATCTGTTATTTGCAAATACTGTACAGTGTTACTTTTTCCTTTCTAATTTGGGTGCTTTTTTTTTTTCTTTCTTTTTCCTGCCTAACTGCTCTGGCTAAGACTTCCAGTGTAATAGTGAGTAGCGCCATACTTTCAAAATTGCTATACAGTTTTAATGCAATCCCAATCAAAATTCCAACAGCATATCTCACAGAGCTAGAGAAAACAATCCTCAAATTCATGTGGAACCAGAAGAGACCTAGAATAGCCAAGGCAGTTCTGGGCAACCAAGGCAAGGCAGGAGGCAACTCAATCTCTGACTTGAACTTACATTACAAAAGAAAGAAAGAAAGAAAGAAAGAAAGAAAGAAAGAAAGAAAGAAAGAAAGAAATTATACTACAAATCTACTGTGATACTGAAAAAAAAAAAAGACCAATGGAACAGACTAGAATATGCTGAAACAATTCTAAACTCACTAGCCACCTTATCTTTGTGGTATTTTTTTTTCGTGATACCAGGGATCAAACTGAAACCTCACTCTTGCCAGACAGGTGCTGGGGCCACTGAGCCAAACTCCCAGCTCTAGTTTTTTGAGGCAGGGTTGCACTATGTATCTCAGGCCGGCCTTGTGCTCATGTTGTAGCCCAAACCTGTCTCAAACTCACATGGCCCCGCCTACCTCAGCCCCCTGAGTGCTGGGATTAAAGGCGTGTGCTACCACGCCCGGCTTTAGCCACCTTATTTTTGATAAAGGTGCCAAACATGTTCACTGGAAGAAATATAGCCTCTTTAATAAATGGTGCTGGGAAAACTCTCTTTTCACATGCCAAAGATTAAAACTAGACCCATGTCTATCATCATGTACTAAACTACAATAAAAATGGATCAAAGATCTAACTATTAAAACCGAAACACTAAATCTATTGGAAGATAGAACAGGTAGAACTCTTGAAGACATTGGTGTAGGCAAAGACTTTATGAACAAAACACAAACCTCAAGAGAAATATTATACGGAATCAACAACTGGGATCTCATCAGATTAAAAAGCTTTTGCGCAGCAGGAGAAACCATCAACAGAGTGAAGAGATAACCTACAGTGTGGGAAAAAGGTTTGAGAAGTCTCAAAGGACTACTATCTAGAACATATAAAGAACTCAAAAATATCAAACCCGCCAAACAAATTTAAAGACCCAATCCAAAAATGGGCATCTGAAATGAATAGACACCTCTTAGATGAAGAAGTAGAAATGGCAAATAAATATATGAAAGAAAGTTCAACATCATTGGTTATCTAAGAAATGCAAATTAAAACAATGCTGAGATTCCGTCTTACCCCAGAAAGAATGGCTGTTATCAAGAAACCAATCAATAACAAATACTGCTGGGGCCGTGGGGGAAACAGTATCCTTCTTCACTGTTGGTGAGAGTGTACACTGGTACAACCACTATGGAATCAGTGTGGAGAGTCCTCAAAAAACTAGGGTGTTCTATTCTTCTTTTAATTCTTCCTGAAAGAATTAAAAGCATTATATCATAGCGATATATG